>VDFB02058242.1:74355602-74402088 GCA_007258455.2 Sequoia sempervirens | reverse complement strand
TGTTAATTAAGGGGATGTCTTAAGGGGTCTTAAGGGGATGTCTAAAGGGGTCATAATAGAGCGTGTTAATTAAGGGGATGTCTTAAGGGGTCTTAAGGGGATGTCTAAAGGGGTCATAATAGAACGTGTTAACTAAGGGGATGTCTTAAGGGGTCTTAAGGGGATGTCTAAAGGGGTCATAATAGAACATGTTAATTAAGGGGATGTCTTAAGGGGATGTCTAAAAGGGTCATAATAGAACATCTTAAGGGGATGTCTTAAGGGGTCATAATACACCTAAATGGGATGTCTTAAGGGGTCTTAAGGGGGTGTCTTAAGGTCTTAAGGGGGTGTCTTAAGGGGATGTATTAAGGGGTCATAATACGTCTGAAGGATATAATTGATTTAACAATAATGTATGCATGATATTTAGTGATTATACACATAAACATAAAGTTTCAAAGTAGGAAAACATGCACATTTAAGAAACAAAATATATAGAATATTGATTTGATACATAGGAGTACATAGAGTATGTTTAATTTTGTAAGTATGTATGTACATATATGTCATCTCAAAACAATGTTTACAAAATTTGGATATGCCATCTCAAGAACATCTCAAACTCATGGCTAGAATGTAGTAGGTCTTCACACCACCTGATATCAAAAACGTACAAGCAATATCAATGAAATCATCAAAACATACATATTTTAATTTATATAAAAATATCTATATGTACAGAACTCAAGTACCTGCATTTAAAAGTATTCCACACATGTTTGTAGGTTGAATCCAGACATCCTCTCCTTTTTGTTTCAAAGTATGAGATGAATGAAATGATGGCTCTAGGATACAAAAAATGACAATATATCAATTTTAACTATTAATGTCCAAGCAATATCAATATGTAATCAAAACATGTATTTAAATATAATTTAACTAATAATTACCTATTTTTACCAAGTATTCCATGTTGTCTAGGTTGAATTTGCATGGACTAGATCCTTTTGTGATTATGCCTTAAGGATGTATAAAAGGAAAATTTAAATCAATTTCAACTAATAACACACTTGACCAATATCAAAACATGTATTTAATGTATTTAAAAGGACAAAATAAAACTAAAACTATCTTTACCTATATTTACTTATTCCATTGTACCATCGCATCCTCTTTTTTGCAATGCATCTATGATTGCCTCATGCTCTTCCATAGAAATTGACCATAGCAATTTTTTTGAAGGTCTTCCACGATACCGCTCTAGTTTTATATTTGTTGCCACCACCAAATGTGAATAATGCATAATCTTTTTAAGTGTTTCATAGTCTTCGAATGCAGGTAGACCATTCTTTCTTCTCAAGTATTTTCGTAGCCAAGTGCCAATAACCACCACTGATCCTATTGGAAAACATGTTAAAAAACCATCATCAAATAAGTTCTCAAAATTTTCTTAAGGGGATCAAAGACTTGTTCTAAAAAATTGCTTAAGGGGATCTAAAACTTGTTATCATTTGAAATTTGCTTAAGGAGGTGTCTTAAGGGGATCACCATACCTGTTGGATAATGAAATCCATCATCATCTTCTCGAGGTGTTATCAACTTATGTTTACTTTCCACACAACGAGCCAACCAATATTATGTTTGCTCTTCATTCCCCTTAGGTGCAATAATAGCATACACATGTCCTGCCAACAAAATTCGATTTAATAACTTGTGCATATCCATATAAATAATTTAGTATTACAAAATAACTTAATAAAGTGAAATAAAATAAAATTAGTTAAAATTACCTTCTTGTCTGAGGTGAAACATACGGTCATAATCTTCGGATGCAAAAATTGATCATTTTTCTTCAGTAGTTCTTTCATATTGATTATGTTAGCCACGAGAAGGTGTCAGCGATCTTTGCTCCCCTTGTTCAACCCATTTTGTATTTTCTAGCTTCCCAATCTCTGAGATACAAACTGGAAAAAACATGCAAACTCCCTTGTCCAAATAGTCCATATTGCCCGATAATGGCACTCCTAAATGAATGCCATTTAGTAGATCCACTAATTGTCTCACAGTCAACTCTAGATACAATGTTTTCTTCTTCCACCAACCAAAAGAATCAAATGAATCAGGGAGAGTAACCACCCTAACCAAAAAGTGACATAATCTCTATTACACTAATCCACAATCTCATGTGCATTTTTAAATTTTACTGAATCCTCGAATTTTAATTATTCTCTAGCAAGAATTCTTTTGACACACGCACCAGCTCCATCATGTTCTCCTTTACCATGCCTAGCTTCAAAAAAACTCCATACATGTTGGACATTAAGTTCCTTGTGAACCCTACTTAACCAATAGAACATTCTAGCATTTTTGAACTGCCCCGTACAATTATCTGACCATATGAGGTGTTCTTTCATATGGATTCCTCTTTCTCTTAAATTTCTATAAAATATACTAAAACAGTATTGAACAAACTCTAATGAGTGTAACCGGTTGTCACTCAAATAGAAATGATACTCCCTCAAAAAAATTCTATCATCATCTGTGATATCATCTGCATTTCTATAAACAATATGGACAAACATAGCTACTTGCATTGAATTATAATACTATGATTGAATTTCCTCTTGCAGAGATAGAGTATAATTTTCCACAAAATCAACCACTGAAAGTATAGTACCAATTGGAAATGTGTTTCTACATGCTTGAAATTGGCCATCAAGCCATCGAGCATGTTCAGAGTGCATAACATATTTTGGTACAATTTTATTATTAAATTCACTCATAAATGCATGCACACTAACTTTTTATGTAACTAAATCACAATGCTTTCCTATTTTTCCATCTTTTAAAGAATAGTGACATTCCTAAATCTTTTGACATCTACTAATTGTTGTCCAAAATCATGATCAACACTTTCATGCAAACAAATTCTTAAAAGTGAAAGATTTCCACAGTTAATGCATTGTCCAGAAATATAATAACTTAAATAAAATAATTTATCATTAGATTTTTCACAAAACAAACCTGAAATAAACTCTCTTATTGCTTCAGGTGGCATATCAATACCACAATCCTATCTAATCATGTTAGTATGCAAGGTACAACGTATATATCGAAAAACATCATAAAAATAACGAAATTGAACATGTATTTTACAACAACAAGATATTCGTTGTTTATTAATTTTTACATACCAGGGTTTACATTTTTCAAAAGACCTTTGACTTATTTCAATATTACCAGGTAACACTGAATCGCTACAAAATTTTCTATAAAATTCAGTTTGTGTTGTATCTAATAGGTGTTTTGGGTGAGGATTGCAAACTTTGGACCCCACCCTTAATTTTAAAACATCTCTAGCATTAGATGAAACCCTGGTATTATCATGCCAATATTTTTTGATAAAAAGATTTAATTTCAACATTCAATTTTATATCAAACCTCGGTAGTCGTCCACTGAAACTCCAACATTGATTGATAAGATCATTTTCTATACTTTCTCTTCTTTTTGTTGCTCTTAGTAATGTTTTAGGATGTATTTTTAAAACTTCACTAATATTGTTTACCATTCTTTTATGTAAAGTTGCTTTGTTAACTATAGTAGTAGTTATAGCTCTTCTTGCTGCGTTTTTATCTTTAGATCGACTATTTTTCCCAATAAATTGAATGGCACTAGCAACAGTAGACATAACATGTTTTAATGATTGATCTTTTCTTTTTGGTTTAACATAAAAGCCTAACCTATTCATTACTTTCCTCATTTTTTGCATTCTCATCAATTGCATCATTAATTGACATTGAAATGCAATTTTTTTATGATAAAATAATTTGGTGTATATTCTATTTGCATGTGTTCTTATTTGCCTCCAAGAAATTTGACCAAGAAGATTATCGAAAACACCACTTCCAATTTTAAAAAAAGTATTTTCATTAAATTCAACATCACATTCTAGATTTTCATCTTCATTTTCATCAACAAAATGGTTTTCATTTTCATTTTCATCTTCATCTTCATTTTCATTTTCATCTTCATCTTCATTTTCATTTCATTTTCATTTTCATCTTCATTTTTTCATCTTCATTTTCATTTTCATTTTCATTTTCACCTTCATCTTCATTTTCATTTTCATTTTCATTTTCATCAAAAATACAAGTAAGAAAATGATCATTTTGATTTTCACTTGCAACAAAAGATTTTTCTTTTTCGTTTTCAACAAATTCTATAAAAGGTTCGTCTCTCTGAATATAGTCAATGTCAACATCATTAAGTCCAGCATCTTGTAAAACTTCTACATACAAATTTTCCATTTCACTAACATGTGGATTTTAAGACGTACTTGGATTTGTGCATATTGAAACATTCTCCATAGCATTCAAAGAGGGATTTGAAGACATAGTAGGACTTGTTTGTATAATCATATTCTTCTCCAAATCGACTCCTTGCAAATTAACTTAATCTACAACCATGGTATCCTCAATGTTTTCATCTTCAATAGTTGTTGAATTGGTTGCTCCACCATCATTCATTGATTTCATTCTCATTCTTCTTTCTCTTTGTCTTTGTCTCTCTTTTTCCCTATTTGCTTCAACTTCTTGAGGAGTCAATGTCTTCCTTCTTTTATTACGAGCTTTATCCCCCATGATTATAAAATTCTCAAGCACAAATGAATGTTAATAGTGAAATTCTTCAAAATATTCAATCCAAATTGGAAGTTGAATACCTATTAAGACAAAATTCTTCCTCTTGTGTTCATCAAAACAAGTAGAAAACTACCACAATTCCACTTTAAAAATTAAGTTCTGACTTGTAAATACAATAGCTTATGAAAAATCATTCATTTTTAGTGATCTCGGCCGTACATGGAAGTTGCAAACTTCAGAAAACTTGTGCACAGTGAATATAAATCATATAAACGGGATCCCGTTAATAACACGGGATCCCGCTTCAAATGAATCAGGATCCCGTTTATGCATAAGCGGGAACCCATTTCATAATCGAGATCTTGTTCACTAACTTCAAACGTCGGGGCTGTTGCTTAGTGAATGGGATCCCATTTATTAAACGGGATCTCGTAACGCTGACAACGGTCGGAATGTGGTTTAAACATAACGGGATCCTGATTAGTAAACGGGATCCCATTTTTTAAAAATTTGAATTGCCTTTTGCATTGTGGTCGGGTTTTCACTTAGGTTTTTGGTTCGGGAAAAGCATTGGAAGTCCGAACCTCAACCTTCAACCTGGTTTGAACGTCCTAACAATGTCAAAGAAAAATACCAACTTTGGACATATGGCTGACGACCTTTTTTGCAGAATTTTCTGACAAAATTAAAACCCATTTTAGATGAAACAATGTAGATTCTAAATATGTAATTTGTTTTGCAATTGGATTATTTTTTCTATTTTTCAATTAATTTCTAATAAAATTGGTCCATAAACTTTCAATATCAGAGCTTTTTACTATTTTAATAACTTTTGATCAACATAACATTTTGACAAACGGATTGCACGAGAACAAACTTCAGACAATTCTTTTCAATTTTAAAAAAAAAAATCAAAAAATGATAAGTTTAGGTCATCTTATGCATGTTGTACACGACAATTTTTCAAAACGACAAATCTGCCTAATACAAATTTAACAAAAAAAAAATATTCAATAAAAAAATACAAAAAAATATCAAGAACAAGCTTCAGTGAGTCATAAAACTTATCCCAAAAGGATTTAGAAAAATACGATAATTTAAGTCAAAATATGGATGTCGTACACGTGCATGGTATGGTAAAAAAAATGACTTTTAAACAATGGTTTTTAGAAATGCCTATTAAAACTCAATTTGTACAATCTGGGTATTGAAATAAATTACATATTTGGAAACTAGACTTCGAGCACTACATTTTTTTATTAGTGACTTTTTTAAAGATTTCATCTCTAAGTGCTTCAAATTTTAAGGTCAAATGTGTCAAATGCTGAAAATCAGATAAAACACTTCCACTTTTTCGCCAAAAAGTGGACTCAACTTCTTGCACACACCCTGAAACATTTCTACATAGATCTTCTTCAAAGATTCCAAATCATCAAGGGTCAAGGAAGACCCAATCTTATTATATGCATTATTCTTGATTTTCTCTTTGAAATCAATAGCCTTTGATCTCCTTTTCATTAGAGTTTCCCACATACTTTTAGGAATATCTTTCTTTATGGCATCCCACTTGACTTCTAAGATGATAACATATTGAATAACAGCTAAAAGAAAATTATTCTTCTACTTCACCAACATTATCATAGTATTATTTTGTAGGTTTAAGCATGTCAAAATGTAGCATGGAATTGAGAGTTGCTTCTAATTTAAAGCGACGACCAGAACTCACCGGATTATCCTATTCTCCTCTCTGGTCTACAGAGGCTTCATCAAACACCTTAGCCTTCTCTGATTCTGGCTTGGTGTGCACATGGACACCAAAATCTTGTGCTTCCTCATCATCAAAAGATGATACAACATGTACTCTCTTGGAACTAATAGCTTTTGTAGAAGCACCTTCACCACAGGATAAACCTCCTCTTTTTCTCCTCACTAGCTTTGCATTAGGATTTTCTTCTTCATCATCCTAATCATCTATAACAATGAGGTTCTTCTCCCTTATCGCTTTCTCTTTCCTTCCTCTCTTTGCAGGGGCAACCAAAGGAGTTTCCTTCCTCTTCCCAGATCTAGTAGTCATTCCGGTGGAAACAAGATTTTTTCCTTTATCAATGGTACTGGGTCCAGCCTTTGTTGTAGGGATTGCAAAGGTTTTTACAGAGGTAGTCCTTCTAAATCTCCTCAGGCCAGATGATTCTACCTCCAATTTTTCTCCCCTAGCCTATCCAAGGGAAATTTCCTCATCAGTGAATCCAACTTATTTAAGATTTTTCTCCACTTTCTTCCTAATTTTAAGCTTCTACTACTCCATATGAATCTCCATAGAATGTTCAGCATATGTCCCAATTTTGGGTTCATTGGGATCCTTCAGATTCTTCAGCAACATTTCCACATAACCTTCAACTTCTTCTTTTGTTACCTCATATCCCAGAGGCTGAATCCAAAAGGTTCAAGATTCTACAGCCTCAATCATACATCCATCAAAGGAAACATGGAATATAATGTCATCTTTATACTTCTCAACAATTTTCCTCAGAATCCTTTCCCTTTCATTCATGTTTCATTCAAATACAACAAAGAATGTTGTCAAAGCATCATCTTGAGCATTCATATTACCCAGACTATGCATATAATCAAAAAATTTGATGTGCAACTAGTCTGGATGAGTCCCAATTTACTTCACCATTCCTTCTCGGAAGCCTCTTCATGAAATAAAACAACATACATACAATCAATGAACCAAACATGAAAGCATACTTTTTTTCCTTCGTCGAATTCAATTTTTCAAGCAGTTGTAACCGAAGAAGCTCATATAGATCATAATCAACACCCTTTACAACCATATCAAAGCCAATATAGATTGTTGTAGCTGAAACAGAATTCTCTCTATTTGTGAAGTATATTTTGCGACCAATCATGATAGCTGCATACTTCACAGCTAGATTAGTGATGGTTTTTTTCATTAAAGCTCTCTTGTCATAAGTGGCTCTAGTAAGTTCCATTACAACCTATTCTTCACATATTTCAACATAGGTATTGTACCTTTATCCCAGAGCCCAATAACGGCCCTAATCGCTTCCTTATTTATTAGGTGCAGTCGGTCAGTCCATAGGAATTTATCATGGATTCTACTTAGGACTAATTTCGTAAATTTGTAATCATAGCTAAAGTTGGGAAAATTGTTCCATCTATCTAACCTCTTCGCAACCAAGTTCGAGTACTCAGTTTTTATCAAGAAATCATAACCAGTAAGCTCTTTTTCCCAAATGTCAATTAACCTTTTGTGGTTGAATTCCTCAAAATTTACATGAATATACATCCTTGTATCCTCGGTCAGCATAACTCCATGAGGGATTGACAAGAATGAGCCCATGGGGTCATCTTCGAAAACTTTCAAGGAATATTTTTTATAAGAGGGTCTTGGCCTCTTCGACACTTTAATGACTACAGGGGTTGCCATTCTTCCAATTCTGAATTCAAACAACTCAAACAATGCAAAAACATGACTGCACAAAAGATTAAAATACCTTTTTCTTCATAATGAACCGCAACTAGGGTTTGCATAGCTCGAACTCCAAGATGCTCCAAAAACTCTTCAACTTCTTCAAATGTACAAATGATCAAAATTCCTTAAACATTTCCTTTATAAAACAATGATCTACCCTAATTCACATTAAATGCGGCAGATTTCAAAAAGCTGCTAAAAACTCTTCTCTTTTGCTTAAAGAAACCCTAATTCGCTCTGCAAAAAATCATTCCTTCATTTTTTCTTTTGGTTCCTTTCCCAAAACCTATTCTTGTTCATTCTTGATATTTCATCCTCGTTCCAACCTTTGACACGCCATTTACCCAAGGGGTTCTCATAATTTTTTGATAATGCTCACCCTATGACCTTGCTAGGTCTAATTACCAAATAAATCATTTGTACTAGATGAGGGCACAGATTCATCAGTAGTCTCTGGTTCTTCTTTATTCCACCAAATCTTATTCATCTCTTGCTTAATCCCATCTTTGTCAACTTTCTTTGTAGATTCATTATTTTCTATTGGATTGGTCTCCTTACTCTTTTTGCTTCTGCAAACTCTTGAAACATGTCCTGGTTTATTGTAGTTATAGCAGACAATATTTCTTTGATTGGATTGACTTCCATTGATTCTTGTTCTGCACTTATTAGCTTTATTTCCATACTTTTTAGAGGTGTAGAAATAGCCATTAAAGGATTGATTCATTGTTCCTCCAATAAACTGATTCATTATCAGAGTTCTGCATTTGTTTTCCCTATGTACAATTCTTTTGCATGCAAAACATTGACTAGTAAAAGGACCAGCGAACTAATTCATCCTACTCCTAAATTCTATTGACTGTGACCAAATTTTTTGCATGAAAAATAAGTTCCATTAAAAGAAGGATACCTTTTTGCATTAGGTTGTCTCACCAGAGGTCTCCTAGCAGAGTTCCTTGAATTTCCTTTATGCTTTCCTTTATCTTGAGTCTTATGATTGTCCGTAGCTTTAGAACTTTCATCGATATCATTTCCCAGACCACCTTTGTCTTTACTCGATCTATGTCCTGCAATCAATTCATCAAGCCTATCTAAGCTAGATTTGAAATTGTTCTCATAGAGTTTCGCCTTCTCCAAATCCATTTTCAAGTTCACAACTTCTTGTTCAAGCTTGTTGCAATCTTCAGACTTGCTTTGTACCAACTTGTTCAGACATTCTTCAATTCTTTTCTTCTCCTCTACTTGCACTTTCAAACTGGAAATATCTTCATTAACCTTCCTCAACTGATCAGTTGCTTCCTTATGCCTATCTTTGAACTTTTTCAATTGCTCCTTGAATTTTCTGACACATTCATTCACATCTTCAAGATTCTCTTTCAGATATTTGTTTTCTCTTTCAACTTTGTCAAGATCCTCAAGAGCAGTCTGGAACTCTCCTTTATCATTCATTTCTTCCATCTTCAAGATCTCCCTCAAGCTATTAGGCTTCTCTAGAGGAATCAGGCTCTGATACCAATTGTTAAATGTCCAAGATACTGAGAGGGGGGTGAATCAGTATCTTCTTAAATTTTTTGATCAAATATCATCCACTTATTCTAAAGCATACAATAGCAATAGTAAGTAAAAGCATTAACAGAACATGAAATCACATAACATGAACACCAAGATTTTTACGTGGAAAACCCAAAATTGGAAAAACCACAATGAATGTTAGCTCACAATATAGTATAACCAGTTATAAGATATTACAAAATGGGTGGCTCACTGCTAGGACTCACTATCCAAAACAAAGGCTCATTGCCTACAGATTTTAAAAAAATACTTATATGGATTACATCCAAAAAATGAACTAGAAAAGTACACCTAGTGAGTACGGATTCAGTTCCAATGAAGCTCAGTAAACTAACTTGACACACTTAATCATATTCGCTCTTCTTCACAATCGCATTTTCATCATAAAAATATTAATCTTCAATCTTCAAAAACTATCTAATATATATATATATGATCTCTTTGCAAGCATCAATTAGGTCGGCCTAATTAGATGCACTTCTCATTCACCAAAAATACCAACTGTCAGCTTCAAGCTTTCACAAAAACTTCTCAAAAATAAATTCACACATCTAACATGTCGCATCAAGTCAGCATCGACCTAAGATAGGTCACACAAAAAATAATTCACCATTACACAATATATCCATTAGGTTATCCAAGGATAGACCTAATAGCACAATTGCAAATACCAGTGTAACGTTGATACACCATATGAGGAATTGGATACACGAGATCTTGAATGTACATGCTCCCAACAACTACAAACCATTTCCCAAAACCACAAGCAACATTAATTACCAGCAAAAAAATGCGGATCAAAATATTGGAGGATGTAAGCAAAATACCGGTTTAGATATCGAACCAAAATTGCAAACTTGATCTTGCAATTGCAACTCATATATCATGGTGACATCAATGACAATACAAAATAACAAAATGAGATGTTCTTCTTCATTTTTCTAATAGATTAATACTCAAAATTAGTACCAATTTCTATTGGGAAAATTAAATTGAGTTGAAAGATGGATTACGTCTTTGAAAATAATTTGAGGAAAAAATAAATCCATGGTATGGATGTCCTAAGATAAATGGGATTTATCTCCACAAAATTTATAATCATTTTTACATGGGAATTAAAGATGGTGTGAGATCATAAAATAGGTTTTCTCTTAGTCAAAGAATAGACTATTATTGGATATAAAAAACCTATGTACCCAAAATTTTGGAAGATTCTGGAATGAAATGAGGAATTAATGTCAGGGTTAGGACATTGGAACGACAAAAGGAATTGTTGGATGAGAAACCATTATAACTTGGGAAAAGAGAGTAAGAGACTGCACGGGTCTAGTATACTAGGAAATGAAGACCGATTGTCATCATCGGTAGGACATGTATACTCTCTTGAGATTCTAGAGGGAAATTGGTAGAACACAAGACAAATCAATCTGTCTATGTCGATAAAACTAACATAATGTTCTAGTGGATAGACTCACCAACGCTATTTGGAAACTTGACTTATACGATTTCATAACTAAATAATATATTGTGAGAAGTAGTTGCTTAGTATTCCTGAGAAGGTTATCTCACTTATGAGCGAGCAAATAATGATAGGGTTGTCCAAACCATGATCATACTATGAGACATTCAATTGAAAGAATGTGTAGTATATTATTATAGCCCAAATAGGAAAAAATGGTAGACTAAATCTTGAATTATTTATAAGCTTCTAACATTGAAGTTTGGGCCATTATATGGAGGGAAAGTTTGGAAACTCTATTAAGTTGAAATAGGCTTGGAAATAGGGTTAACCATAGACTTAATAGAATGTCAAACAGGAGTAATAGAGTGAAGAGATCAATGAAACTTTGACGATACAAAGCTTAAGTATGAAGCAGTATCAAAATTTGATAGGTGTTCAAGAGAAATTTTATGCTCAAGATGGACAAGTAATCAAGAAAAAGTACTTTATGGCAAGGAAAGTGATGTGTAAGTGATGGGTAGACTTGGTTTAAGAGTTTTCTAAAAGTGTAAATACCAAAGGGGAAGGATGGGACCCATGGTGTAGTGTACAATGCACCGACATTCCTTATCTATTTGGATTATACAAAGGAGAAATTCATGGTCCAATGATTTCTGGTCACTATATTTTAGGTGTCATGTATAGCTACTATTGTATTTAGGATGTGTATATGTAATAAAGCTCTTTGGGAGAGTAAGTATATGTGAGGCATACAAGATTTCCCTATGTGATAGTGAGGGCACTTGAAGCAAGGCCCATGGAGGACAAGGTTGCTACATAGGATGAATGTTTTATAAATATTATGTATTTTAAGAATAGTAAGTAAAACTTTATTTGAATTTATCTATGTGTTAAAGTGCTATAGATCATCAGGGATGATGATTCACAAGGGGGGAAGTATGTTACACCCCAATTGTGTAATTATTATTTACAATTACTATGTAGAGTAAAATGTGAATGTAATGTGAATTCTGAATATAAATAAATTGTGCTCATATCATGTTATTGATGTGAATGTTATCTCATTTGATGTTATCTCATTTTATTTTATCTCAGTTGATGTTATTTCACGGGGAAATACTACATATATGTGAATAGATGGTTATTAAATTATTATTCTAACTTTGGAGATGTTTATGTATACTGCATATGTTGTGAACAATTGACTATCGTGTGCATGTGTTAGTGGATGCGGGTATATGTTCCATTCCTCTAGGCAGAGTGGAAGTATCACTCAGGAGAAGATCTTGGTGGGGTAACTGGTAAAAGTAAACTATCTAAGCATATACACACACCACATTAGAATGATTAAGCTAAGTCAGTTTGTGGGTAGTAGGTAAGTCATCCTTAGCTCATAAATCTACATTTGAGATTCATGTTTACTACTTCATGCATTTTTGGGTGATGTTTATCTATTTGATCTTTTGAGATCTTTATTTTACTATTACAATTATATTGACAAGTGGGACGTATGTGGAAGTATGTGTATATATATGAACATGTGTTTCAATGGGATCTAATGATGCGTATATGCATATGTATAGATGTACCACACGTAAAAACTCATCAATATGATGGTAATCATGAATGGCTATATGTGAATTAGATGTAAACATATATGTGTGTGTGTGTGTGTGTAGTATCTACACGTATCCATATGTCTATGTATATTGATACAAGCGTACGTTGGCAAATGGACACACTCATACGGATGCATTGATATAAATATACCTACATATTTGTGTACATAGAGGTATATACATTTATACATATATATATATATATCAAATGTATGCTTACATTATAGGCTTGTGATATATATAAATATATATATGTAAGTATTTAAATTTATATATGTATATTTAATATTATTTATATATATAGCATAAGATATATATATATATGTTAATTAAGATCGACTATCTCTTATTCATTAAAGCTAATTTATAAGACTATTTAATAGTCGATAGAGACTATGAATGAAGGTCGATATTAATCATTATTGACTATGTCAAATGAAGTCGATTTAATAGCTTATGGTTGTTAAGTGTAAACTGATTATCTTTCTAGTGACACAATTTATGACATTGCATTTCATTTCATATTGTTGTCTATCGTTAGCTTGACTTGGTCGACACTGTGATAAAGATCAACTTTGACTTTGTCTAAACACCTTTAAATTTTTAATCAACTCATTCCTTAAATTCAGTCGATATGTGCTAAGCGTTATAGATTTACTGTTGACTGTTTCTCTCCATTAGAAATTGTACCAACTTGATAATATAATTGAGGCTTTGGTGCCACCTCTTGAAATGTTTTTCTATTGATGTCTTTGTTGGAGTATAATTCAAATTCTCCATGTGCATTTTGAATTAGTCTTTGGATTGTTGTCAAGGAAACAAGTCGATCTGTAGGAGGTTTTTTCGAGTCTGAGTTTATTCGATCACCACCTTATTGTTGAGTTTCATGTGTTTCTTTGCATGAAGCTTGATGTCCTTTTGTATGCCTAAAATATAGGCTTTTAGGTTGCTTGTGTTAGTGTAATTAATTATTTATTACACTAGCATAAGTTAACTTAGGTCTTTCATTAACTAAGTTCTAGGTTGCATTATTAGATAAATCATTAATAATGGGGTAATTCCCCTTTCCATGTTTGTAGGGGATAAGATTCCTTCTAGAAGATGAGTTGTCCTAGAACTTATCTCAATATTTTATCATTTCCTAGGTAGGGTTCACATGTTGTCACATGTTGTTAGATCAAGACACATGGAAACATCATATTGCATCTTGCATCTCATCCATGCCTATATGTTCAGGGCATTTGTACATTTGTAATCATCTAATATTCTAGATCAATAGCAATCTCAATTTGCATGCCCTTAGTTGCAACACTTTCTATGTGGTTGAATTTATTCTTGGAAAAGGTCCTCTTGAAGGCTGCAGCTTTAGGGACATTGTGCATCCATCATTTCAACATGGTATTAGAGCCATTCCATTGAGAGTTCATCCCAGGATCAAGAAATTTGGGCGAGAGAGATTCATCACAGGCTTGAAGGTTTCCATTGCAGGCTACTTGACTCCACCTAGGGACCAAGCTAATTTCTGGAGCAGATTAAGCTAGATCTGAGCTCGCCATTGTCTTTAGAAGGCCTCAAAACCTTAGGATCGCCTGTTCATTCATCAAATCAAATTCATCATCCTAGGAGACATCAAAGGTATTTAGGGTTTGCAAAATTATCTGGTAAATTCCGTACAAATTTGTAGTAAAAAAAAACACCCCTTGCAGTTGTCCTCTAAGGAAAAATGTTTTTAGAAGCTGGCCATTTTTCATTTCCAAAAATTTGGGTTTTTTTGCATTTGATTGGCAAAAAATATATATATTTGGGTTCTTTCTATAGATTGTAGAAATATATTTGGAGCAACTTGCTAATATATTCTATGGTCGACATCATCCTTTTTAATCTGTGGACTATAATTCATCGGCATAGACATTTTATGAAAAATTGTGGGATTTTTTTTTTAAATCCGTCGGCATATACTCTTCTTTGGGGTTGATTTTTTTTATTTTGCACATATTTTATTACTGGTCGACTTAAAATGTTTTCTTTTACGGATATATTCTTTAAAGTCGGTATTTAAAATTGAATTGTGAAATGGCATTATTCAATTTTATTTTATTTTCAGCTATTATAAAATCTGCAAAAAGTTTTTTGTTGGCCTCATTAATTTTTGTAGAAAGGGGTACCTATTTTTCGGACCCACTGACCCCACTATCGTAGTCGGCTCTCTCCTGCTAGAATCATCTACCAGCCGACATTGTTGGCTCCATCCATTGCCAGCATTCTCTTTGCTGGCCCACCACCCACTGACCGAAATATCACACCGGCGCTAGTTGTTATCCACCACCGGTGGTGCTTTCTACCACCAGCGACGCCCCTCAAATCTCATCCCCACCGCCACTCCAGGAGGGACCCCTCTTTTTTGCCATATTTAACACTACAGTCATATCAGGGACCGAGTCCTAGTGCTCAGGGACTAGATTTTTGCCCCTAATTAGCTTGCAGAGTGCCTAATACAAGTCTTTTTTTCATTTTTTCATAACTTTTCACCAAGGTATCAAAATTCAGAAAATGAGATATCGTCAAAAAGAGGATTTTCTCTACTTTCCAGTGGTGACATCCATTCTACAAATTTTTGCTAGCAGAAAATTCTACACTCAACTAAAGTCAAAACCCTAGTTTGGACATAAAGGCTCATATCTTCTCATCAGATTGTCAGATTTTGGTGATTCCAATGGCATCAAGAAGGTAATTCAGAGCTTTTTTCATCATTCCATTCACTTTGATCAGTTTTAGCTCCAATTACTCTTGCATTAGATTTTTTCAAATTGGTGTGTTTGTTCAATAACTTGGATATCATGAAGCTTGGGAAAAGGATTTTTACATTAGGTGACATCACTTCAGTTGTATATCATATTTGGAAGCTTATATTTGTTGTTGAAGGTCATTGTCTTGGTTTTTGGAGAAATTTGATAGTACATTATGGGGCTTGCATATACTCCTTTGACTATGTTGCACAAGGGTAACTATAAAAAATGGTGAGATGGGATCATCCACCATCTCCAATCACTTGCATTGTTGCCACATTTGTATGGTATAGTTCCCCATCCAAGTGAAGGTATTGAGAAATTTTCTTGGACTTGCAGTAGGTACACTATCTTGTAGATCATTGTTATGCAAGTTGATTGTGATGTTTTGAATGCTATTGATCATTATGATTGTCCTCATATCCTTTGAACTAAGCTTTGGGAGATATATGGAGAATCATACACTCCACCATTCCCTGATGATCATGATTCAGAATGTCATTCCTCATATCAAATACCCCGTGATGATATTGTTGTGCAAGAGGTTGTTTGTTTGGATTGCCTTGAATCTTCTAAAGAGGTTAACAAGGTTTCTTTAGATGTTCCTTCTTCTCCATCAAAGACTATTGGTATCCCTTCACGTTCAGTGATTCCTTGTCCAGAATCATTGATTGAGGCTTCCATCATCATTCATTGGGACACATTCATTTTTCCAAACTTGACATCACATGATGGCTTTGTTTTAGGGGTCACTGCCTTAGCTACTTCTATAGGTTTGAAGGACATTCTTGAGGGGATATCACTCCTCTATTTAGATCCTACTTTGGAGAGTTTTCTTGAGTCTCCTCATCCTTTTGTCTTGACCTTGATTGAGGATCCTGAGACTACCTTGGAGGCACTTGATTCCTCTTCAAAGATTTCATGTATGATACTTCTTCCCTCTCATTCCATTCAGGATTTGGAGTTTCTTCAACATCTACCATTGGATTTGCTTCCTCCTAGTGGGAGACATGTGGTTTGGACACCTTTTTTGCTTCAAAATTCCTTCAGTGGTTTTGGGGACACTTCATTATGGGGGGGAAATCTAGTCTCCATCACATTCATTGTATCACTATCTTTGGATCTTGTTCAACATCAGTTTCCACATAGTCCTAGTTTGTCACCTTCTTCATTGATTGGGCATGTACCTGAGTTGATTGTGGCATCTTCATCTTCAGGCAAGGAGACACATGGGTAGTTTTCAGAGACATCATCATCCACATTCATCCTTCCTTCCTTCAATTCCTATCTGAAATAGGAAGCATCTCTACACTTGCACTTGGTTTTATTTCTTTTGAAAGGGAGACAAGTTGTTTATCAACATTGGATCTTGTTTTGTCTTCAGACACTTACCATTTATGCAGGTGATCACATCTTCTAGGGGGGGGCACTATATAGTCTCTCTATTTCCCTCCTATGGGGAGGCCATTGATTGTAATATATCCATGTGATGGATGGTGTACTTGGGGGGTATTTGGGAATCCTCCATCCTTCCCATCCTTTCTCACTTCTTTGCATTTCATCTCCTTTTTGGAGAGTGGTTTTCTTCCCACTGGGTTTTCCCCTTTTCTCTGTTTGTGGGAGATTAGCTACATTTTCATTATCATCATGTAAATGGGTACCTAATATGGCCATCATGTAGCCGAGACCCATCACCTATCATCATCTTTGCATAATTATTGCATTTCCTCCCTAAGTTACACTTATGGGGGGTGTTAGTGTAATTAATTATTTATTACACTAGCATAAGTTAACTTAGGTATTTCATTAATTAAGTCCTAGGTTGCATTATTAGATAAATCATTAGTAATGGGGTAATTCCCATTTCCATGTTTGTAGGGGATAAGATTCCTTCTAGAAGATGAGTTGTCCTTCTAGAACTTATCTCAATATTTTATCATTCCTAGGTAGGGTTCACATGTTGTCACATGTTGTTAGATCAAGACACATGGAAACATCATAGTGCATCTTGCATCTCATTCATGCCTATATATTCAAGGAATTTGTACATTTGTAATCATCTAATATTCTAGATCAATAGCAATCTCAATTTGCATTCCCTTAGTTGCAACACTTTTTGTGTGGTTGAATTTCTTGGAAAAGGTCCTCTTGAAGGCTGCAGCTTCAAGGACATTGTGCATCCATCATTTCAATAGCTTGGTTGCTCTATAAATAGATGAACCATTTCATTTGAGAGGGACGCATTCTTCCATAATATATTACATCTTTTGCAATTCATAATTATGTATTTTTTCAGCCATACTTTGCTTTGCATTGAGAGAGTGAAAGGAAGTAAGTTCATATAGTTGTGAGGAGGTTATATTTTGAGAGAGCTATATTTTGAGAGGAGTAAGCTATCAACTTGTGAGGGAGATTTATAGTGTCATTCTTGAGGAGTCGTTTATCAAGTTTGATGTTGTGGAAAAGGTTGCATTGTTGCCATTTGTTTGGATAAGTGATAACATGCATGGGGATCTCTTCTTCTTTGTTATTTTACTTTGAATGATGTGTCTTGCATGCATGGTCGAGATGTCTTTTCCGATATCTACAATATAGAAATTAGAGTGTTTTAAAATGGAAATTGAAGCTTATATGTTGATTTCATATTGTGTTTTTAATTACTCCATAGTAGGCTCGAGATTGCTTGACATAGGTATTTAACTATACTAGATATGTCGAAGAGATTGCTTGGCATAGGTATTTAACTATACTAGATATTTTTAAACATGGGTTGATCATAGCTAGTTATTGATTATAATAGATAGCTAGAGGGTTGCTTATGGAATGAGAGGTTTAGTGAAACCTAGTGAGTTAGAGCTACTGCTTGATTAGTTTCAATGCACACTTATATACGAAGTTATCGTATTGATAAGAGTGGACTCATAACTTAAACCCTCTTGGTCAAAGAGGTGATACTCTCGAATGGAGTCCTCTATTATTATGATAAATTTTTGATTGAATCCATGCATTATGTTTGTATTTTACTCCATGATAGGAGGTATGTTTTTCATAAGTATTATATACTAGGTATGATTGAACATGAAAGGCACATATGGTACAATTAGCTAAGTTATTGATTTAACTAGGAAAGTTTGTGCTTATTCCTAGGATAGATAATCTAGCATGGGAGGGAGTTTGTGCACTTGTGTGTAAGTAGGTTTATTCCAAGTATATAGGTTATCTCTAGGGTGATGGACTATCCATTGAAGGAAATGGGTGCTGGCAAGAAGTTGAGTCCACTTTTTGGCCAAAAAGTGGAAGTGTTTTCTCTGATTTTTAGAATTTGACACATTTGACCTTAAAATTTGAAGCACTTAGAGATGGAATCTTCAAAAATTCACTAATCATAAAATGTAGTACTTGGAGTCTAGTTTCCAAATATGTAATTTATTTCAATACCCAGATGGTACAAATTGAGTTTCAATAGGCATTTCTAAAAATCACTGTTTAAAAGTCACTTTTTTACCATACCATGCACGTGTAGGACATCCATATTTTGACCTAAATTATCGTATTTTTCTAAATCCTTTTGGGAAAATATTTGTGACTCACTAAGCACATTTTCGATATTTTTTTGTAATTTTTTATTGAATTTTTTTTTTTGTTAAATTTTTATTAGCCATATTTGTCATTTTGAAAAATCGTTGTGTATGACACGCATAAGATTACCTAAACTTATCATTTTTTATTTTTTTTTAAATTGAAAAGAATTGTCTAAAGTACATTCTCTTGCAATCCGTTCGTCAAAATGTTATGTTGATCAAAGTTATTAAAATAGTAAAAAACCCTGATATTTAAAGTTACCAGTTTCATCATAAATTAATTGAAAAATAGAAAAAATAATCCAATTGTAAAAAAATTACATATTTGAAATCTACATGGTCTCATCTAAAATGGGTTTTAATTTCGTCAAAAGAATCTGCAAAAAAAGTCCTCAGCCATATGTCCAAACTCAGTATTTTTCTCTGACATTGTTAGGACCTTCAACTTGCAGGTCAAACTAGGTTGAAGGCCTAGGTTCAGGCTCCCAATGCTTTTCTCGAACCAAAATACAAGCCAAAAACCCAACCACAAAGCAAATCCAATTTCATTTTTTTAGAAACGAGATCCTATTTTGTAAATCAGGATCCTGATTCTTAATATTAAATGTGGCTACCGTTGACAGGGAAACGGGATCCTGCTTTATAAATAGGATCTCGTTCCTTTGTCAACGATCCCCATATTTAATATTGGGGAACGAGATCTCAATTATAAAACAGGACCCCATCTTTTTTTAACCATTTTATTTAAATTTACTGTCAAAATTTACTATGAAGTCTGCAACTTCACATGTACAGCCGAGAGTAGTAAAATTGAGCTATTTTTCATCATCTATTGTCTTTATAGGTGGTAAACTTGCATTTTTTATTGATTTTTTCAAAGGAGGCATCATGTAAACCATTTTTGAAGTGGAATTGTGTTAGTTTTGTACTTGTTTGGAGGAACAAAAGGTCTTCAACTTGCAATATGGATTGAATTTTTCAAAGGAGGCATGAAGAAAAAAAAATTTAAGTGGAATTGTGCTAGTTTTCTACTTGTTTTGAGGAACAAAAGAGGAATAATTTTGTCCTTATAGGTCTTCAACTTCCAATTTTGATTGATTTTTTTGAAGAATTTCACTATTGACATTCATTTGTGCTTGATAATTTTATAATCATGGGTTCAAAAGCTCGTAATAAGAGAAGGAAGACATTGACTCCTCAAGAAGTTGAAGCAAATAGAGAGAATAAGAAACAAAGACAAAGAGAAAGAAGAATGAGAATTAAATCAATGAATGATGGTGGAGCATCCAATTCCACAACTATTGAAGATGAAAACATTGAGGAGACCTTGGTTGTAGATGAAGCTAATTTGCAAGAAGTTAATTTGGAGAAGAATATGATTATACAAGCAAGTCCTACTATGTCTTCAAATCCCTCTTTCAATGCTATGGAGAATGTTTCAATATGCACAAATCCAGGTAAGTCTTCAAATCCACATGTTAGTGAAATGGTAAATTCGTATGTAGAAGTTTTACAAGATGATAGACTTAATGATGTTGACATTGATAATATTCTGAGAGATGAAACTTTTATAGAATTTGTTGAAAATGAAAAAGAAAAATCTTTTGTTTCAAATGAAAATAAGAATGATCCTTTTGTTGAAAATGAAAACAAAAAATTTTTTGTTGATGAAAATGTAAATCGTTTTGAAGTTGAAAATTAAAATGAAAATGAAGATGAAGATGAAGATGAAAATCAAGAATGTGATGTTGAATTTAATGAAAATACTTTTTTTTTAAATTGAAAGTAGTGTTTTCGATAGTCTTCCTGGTCAAATTTCTTGGACGAAAATAAGAACACATGCGAATAGAATATACAACAAATTCTTTTATCGTAAAAAAATTGCATTTCAATGTCAACTAATGATGCAATTGATGAGAATGAAAAAAATGAGGAAAGTAAAAAGGTTAGGCTTTTATGTTAAACTAAAAAGAAAAGATCAATCATTAAAACATGTTATGTCTATTGTTGCTAGTGCCATTAAATCTATTGGGAAAAACAGTCAATCTAAAGATAAAAATACAGCAAGAAGAGCTATAACAACTGCTATAGTTAATAAAGCAACTTTGAATAAAAGAATAGTAAGAAATATTAGTGAAGTTTTAAAAATACATCCTAAAACATTGTTAACAGCAGTAAAAAGAAGAGAAAGTATAGAAAATGATCCTATCAAGCATTGTTGGAGTTTCAATGGTTGACTCTCGAGGTTTGATATGAAATTGAATGTTGAAATTAAATCTTTGATTCAAAAATATTGGCATGATAATACTAGGGCTTCATCTAATGCTAGAGATGTTTTAAAATTAAGGGTGTGGTCCAAAGTTCGTGATCCTCACCCAAAACACCTATTAGATACAACACAAACTGAATTTTATAAAAAAATTTGTGGTGATTTAGTGTTACCTGGTAATATTAAAATAAGTCAAAGGTCTTTTGAAAAATGTAAACACCGGTATGTAAAAATTAATAAGCAACGAATATCTTGTTTTTGTAAAACGCATGTTCAATTTCGTTATTTTTATGATGTTTTTCGATATATACATTGTACCTTGCATACTAACATGATTATACAAGAGTGTGGTATTAATATGGCACCTAAAGCAATAAGGGAGTTTATTTCAGGTTTGTTTTGTGAAAGATCTAATGATAAATTGTTTTATTTAAGTTCTTGTATTTTTGGACGATGCATTAACTGTGGAAATCTTTCATTCTTAAGAATTTGTATGCATGAAAGTGTTGATAATGATTTTGGAAAAAAATTAGTAGATGTTAAAATATTTAAGAATGTTCACTATTCTTTAAAAGATGGAAAAATAGGAAAGCGTTGTGATTTAGTTACAGAAAAAGTTAGTGTGCATGCATTCATGAGTAAATTTAAGAATAAGATTATACCAAAATATTCCTTGCACTCTCAACAAGCTCGATGGCTTGATGGCCAATTTCGCGCATGTAGAAACACATTTCCAATTGGTACTATACTTTCAGTGGTTGATTTTGTGGATAATTATACTCTAGCTCCACAAGAGGAAATTCAATAACAATATTATAATTCAGTGCAAGTAGCTATGTTTGTCCATATTGTTTATAGACATGCAGATGATAGCACCGAGGATGATAGAAAATTTTTGAGGGAGTATCATTTTTACTTGAGTGACAACCAGTTACACTCGTCAGAGTTTGTTCAATACTGTTTTAATATATTTTATAGAAATTTAAGAGAAAGAGGAATCAAGATGAAAGAACACCTCATATGGTCAAATAATTGTACGGGGCAGTTCAAGAATGCTCGAATGTTCTATTGGTTAAGTAGGGTTTACAAGGAACTTAATGCCCAGCATATATGGAGTTTTTTTGAAGCTGGGCATGGTAAAGGAGAACATGATGGCGTTGGTGCATGTGTCAAAAGAATTCTTGCTAGAGAATAATTAAAATTCGAGGATGTAGTAAAATTTAAAGATGCATGTGGGATTGTGGATTGGTGTAATACAAGATTATCTGCACCTGGTTCGAGTGAGTACTCTACAGTTTATCGATTCTTTTGGTTGGTTGAAGAAGAGAACATTATACCTAGAGTTGACTATGAGACAATCAGTGGATCTACTAAATGGAATTCATTTAGGAGTTCGACAGCAAGCACATGGACTATTTGGACAAGGGAGCTTGCATGCTTTTTTCTGGTTTTGTATCTTAGGAGATTGGGAAGCATGTGAAAATATAGAATGGGTTGAATAGTGGGAGCAAAGATCATTGACACCTGCACAAGCACATGATTAATATGAAAGAACTATTGAATAAAATGATGAATTGTTTGCATCTAAAGACTATGACCATGTTTCAGACCTTGTACAAGAAGTTAATTTAATTCAATTTATTTCATTTTATTTCACTTTATTAAGTTATTTTGTAATACTAAATTATTTATATGGATATGCGCAAGTTATTAAATCAAATTTTATTTACAGGACATGTGTATGTTGTTACACCTGAGGGGAATGAGGAGAAAATAGATTATTGGTTGGCTTCTTGTGTGGAGAATAAACATATAATTTAATAGCACCTCAAGAAGATGATGATGGCTATCATTATCCAACAGGTATGATGATCCCCTTAAGACATCCCCTTAAGAAAATTTTGATAACAAGTTTTTGATCCCCTTAAGCAATTTTTTAGAACAAGTCTTTGATCTCCTTAAGAAAATTTTGAGAACTTATTTGATGATGGTTTTCATGTTTTCCAATAGGATCGGTGGTGGTTGTTGGCACTTGGCTACAAAAATACATGACAAGGAAGAATAGTCTACCTGCATTCGAAGATTATGAAACGCATAAAAAGATTATTTGTTATTCACATTTGGTGGTGGCAAAAAATATAAAACTAGATCGGTATCGTGGAAGACCTTCAAATAAAGTGTTATGGACAATTTCTATGGAAGAGCATGATACAATCATAGATGCATTGCAAAAAAGAGAGGATGTAGATGGTACAATGGAATAAGTAAATACAGGTAAATATAGTTTTAGTTTTATATTGTCCTTTTAAATAGATTAAATACATGTTTCAATATTGGTCAAGTGTGTTATTAGTTGAAATTGATTTAAATTGTCCCTTTATAGATCCTTAAGCCATAATCACAAAAAGGATCTAGTCCATGCAGATACAACCTAGACAACATGGAATACTTGGTAAAAATAGGTAATTATTAGTTAAATTATATTTAAATACATGTTTTGATTACATATTGATATTTCTTGTACATTAATAGTTAAAATTGATTTATTATCCTTTTTTGTATCCTTAAGCCATCATTGCATTGATCTCATACTTTGAAACAAAAGGGAGAGGATGCCTAGATTCAACCTACACACATGTGTGGAATACTTTTAAATGTAGGTACTTGAGTTGTGTACATATAGATAGTTTTATATAAATTAAAATATGTATGTTTAGATGATTTCATTGATATTTCTTGTACCTTTTTGATATCAGGTGGTGTGAAGACCTACTACATTTTGGGCACAAGTTTGATATGTTCTTGAGATGGCATATGCAAATTTTGTAAACATTGTTTTGAGATGACATATATGTACATACATTCTTACAGAATTAAACATTTTGCACAAATTATAAATACATATACATACACAATTATGTACTCTATGTACTTCTATGTATCAAAATTGATATTCTATATATTTTGTTTGTTAAATGTGCATGTTTTCCTACTTTGAAAATTTATATTTGATTGTATAATCACTAAATATCATGCATAAATTATTGTTAAATCAATTATATCCTTAAGACATTGCATTATGACCCCTTAAGACATCCCCTTAAGACGTGGAGGTGGATTCAGATATCCTAAATATTATAACCCATTAAGGCATCCCCTTAAGACATTGTATTATGACCCCTTAATATATCCCCTTAAGACAACCCATTAAGATGTTGTATTATGACCCCTTAAGACATCCCCTTAAGACGTTGTATTAGGACCCCTTAAGACATCCCCTTAAGACGTGCCATATTAGCACATATCCTAAATAGTATACTTAATTATATCATTTGTTATGATGACTCACCCTAAAACTTATAATACTTGTTAATATCACTTAATATTTATACTCAATTATACTCTTCTTTGATCCCCTTAATACGTCGTATTAGGACCCCTTAAGACATCCCCTTAAGACAACCTATAATTAGTGTTGGATGCTATTATTTGTTTTGGCACCTTATAAATTAGTATTTGATGCCATTATTTGTTTTGATAGCTTATAAATTAATATTGGATGTCATTATATGTTTTGACAGCTTATAAATTAGTATTGGATGCCATTATTTGTTTTGACAGCTTATAAATTAGTATTGGATGCCATTATTTGTTTTGACAGCTTATAAATTAGTGTTGGATGTTATTATTTATAGAATTTATTAATGCTTTTGTTCTCTAATCTTGTATGGTATTGTTTATTTCTTAAAATTTTATCCTTTCTGGTATATAAACATATTGCTTTTGTTTGTAAATTATGATTTATTGACTAATTATCACTAATTATTGAATGTACATATCATGTGTATCATGTATGAGATCGCTAAATTTGTAAAGTATAAATATTAAAATTTCCTATTAATTTCAACTTTAATTTCATATTTATATTTAATTTCACATTAATGTCCTATATTAATGTCTTGACTATGAACATAAAATGCATAAATGTACATGTGTAAATTAAAATTTCAAACAATAATAAAGTCCATAATTTACAACATATTAAGTGCATGAAACTAATATATTAAGTGCATGAAATAAAGTCCATTAGAGTACAACCCATGAACTAAAGTCCAACTAAGTACTTGAGCCATGAAATATAAAGTCCAACAAAGTACTTGAGAAACCAAAAAGGTAGTCCATGAAATAAACAAATATAACCCATAAAATCATGTTTCTAGGTCATGTATTATCTCTATAATCAAGAGAACTCTTCATGCCATGTGGACTATGCGGATGACCTGAAACACTCTTTACAAGAGAAAGATGAAATCAAATGTAAGACAATGAAAAATGATTTAATGACAATTTAATTTATAATTCATCATAATATTAAATTACCATCATATCTGGGTTTGGATGCTCTGGTGCACCTGAAGGAACCTCTAAATTCTATGAATCAATCTACATAAACAAGACAAAGAAAGTTGAAATTAGATGTGAGTCTACAATTAAAAATGATTTAATTCAATTTAATTTATAATTTATCATATTTTAATTTTACTGTATTATGAGGTTGTGTACCCTCTTCTCCAAGACCTGTTTGTACATGCTCAACTACAAGATGTGTCTGATGCTATAAAAGAAAAAGAATTTAAAACATGTATTAGCTCATATTATATATATTCAATTTGAAATTTAAAATTAAAGTTATATTCAGAATATATAATTTATAATTGACTTTAAGTATAATAAAAAATTTAAATTACCATTTGATCTAGAGACTGCTCTGCATGTCCTCCTGGAGGTGTAACTATGTCTAGGTCAGGGTTGAAAGTCACACTAACAAAGTCCTAGAAGATCAAATTTAAAGCATGTATACTTGAATTAGGTTTATATATATATATATTCAATTTTTCACATTTTGTGTAGAAAATCTTTTAAACAACCTGGAATTCAAAGGCCTCACAAGTAGCTGCAACATCTAATGTTTTCCTGATGCCCATTCTCATTGTGGTATCAACCTAGACATACATGTAGACATTTAACACTTATAATATTTACAAGTGTACATGCACATTTCATATATAGTGAATTCAAAATTCATAATTATAACTATACTAATGTAAGTTAAACAATTTACAATATAAATGCACATGCCCCTGATCTATGATGCTCGATAGTGGAGGAGTTTTCAACAACCCCTCGACTGGAATCGACGTGGAAGCCGATTGACTTTCCTAAACCAACATAAATATTTTAAACATATATGTGATTCAATTATAAATTTAAAACTCAAGTTAAAAATAATTTCATATATAATTTAAAAAATTGAAATCAAAATACCCCATAAGGGTTGCCGAGTTGGACTGGTGTCGATGTATGTACTCGTGGAACAGATGATTGCCCCATTGTTAGTGTCATTTGTACACCAAATATTTTGATTGTTAAAATGTATTGCAAACTTTTCTTTGATATATACATTCATCAAAATTCTTATAAAATGAACATGTAGATGCATATTTATACTTGTGTTGCAATGTCTTCAGGGTGATGGTCTACCGTAAGAAATTCTACAAATGAACTGATGTGACCAGATGAACCACCAGAATCTCCACGTCTACCTGAAATAGGCGTGGCCTGATCAGGTCCATAGCATAATTGATGGAAACTAGTACATACATGTGGGATGGGCCTCGATACTCCTAGAGTGGTACTCGGACCAGCTCCATAAAACACTCCTCCATCATCATCGTCTCTATGCTCCCTACCCACTATCATAGAAGCATGTTGATCAAGGTCTCATGCAAGTGTACTAAGGGATCCTAATGTCGAGACCACAGATCGATGATGCACAAGTGCGGGAATGGGAGGGCCAGGAGCAGCAACAAGGGGTTGCACATGCACGGGGCGTTAGGGATCAACCCTTGCCCCTAACCTCTATTGTGGCATGCTGGCACCAACACCTTGAAATGATTTAAAATCAAAATAATTGGGATTTTTCCCCATAACAAACTCTACATACAATTTTCTCAAAAAATACAATGGGAACTCCCAATTAGCATGTGGTGGACTATCAAAAACCATATACCATCGATCTCAAAAATGTGCATTCATTTGTGGATGTGTCCACCACCTCATGGATATTCTAGGTTTATTGGAAGGAATGGGTTGTCGAGTAATGGGGTCGAGAAAGTAGGGGGATAGGTGGGATTTCATTATTTTAAGGTCTAAAATTTGTTTATAAGAGAGACCGTCAGCATAAAATTGTCTCATATGTTCTTTGTCTCGTCGGTGCCTACCTAGATTAGAATCAATGGTCCTAATGGCATCCACAAAATTTTGCATCACATATGCCAAACATCTCATGTGTGGTGGAATCAATGCTTGACTCTGCATAGCATTGATTTTATTTTGTATGGATGCATCCTAATCATTTATGTGTGCTCGCAAGAGAGCCTCATCAGATGCAACAGGTGTTGGAGGTGGCATATTAGGTTGAGCGAGAGGCGGAGGGGGAGGTTGAGGGGGAGGTGGAGGTGGTTGAGGTGGAGGTGGTTGAGGTGGTGGATTGATGATATCATCAATGTTAAAATCATCCATGATATGAGATATAAGTGTGCACCTGCATTAAATTATACAAAATTAACATACAAACTTAAAAAATTACAAGAAATAGTTAAATTTGAAATGCACATGCAAATTTGTTTAAATAGGATGTGCATACATATACATACACATACATATACATTGATTGAACTTGAGCATGTGCATAAAAAATTCAAAATTTAACATGTACATACATTTAAAATAAAAAATATGATGCATAATTTGCATGCATACATCAGTAAACTAAATTATGTACATACATACAAATTTAAAAATTTAAGAACTATATGCAATTTTAATACATGTGTACATACTAAAAAATAAACTTGAAACATTCACAAAAACCTCATTTTATGTCTAACACACACACACACACACACACACACATATATATATATATATTACAATTTTCCAATAGGAGAAATCATGATCTAGTAGATAGTCATAAAATATATACTATTATAAACTCATCATTATAAGTTCATAAATTTCACCAAATTCATAAATTCATGTCACTAAAAATATCCATCTAGAACCAAAATCATAAATTCACATCACTAAAAATATCCATCCAACCAAATTTATAAATTCATCACACAAATTATTCATCGAACCAAATTCATAAATTCATAACTATTTAAGATCATTGTCTTAATTTAGAAACTATTGTGGCTCTCTACTGCATCGCTTCATTTCTTTGCATTTTCCTTTTCAAAATTGAAAGTTCTCCTCTCCTCTAGCGATTGTCGATGCTAATCTAAGATCCCATCCATAGCCCTGACAGCATCAAAAATGGTTTTCATCCTAGATGCAAACATCCTCACATGTGGTGCGACACATTCTTCATTTTGAATAATGTTGATTTGATCTTGGATGGTTCTAACATTGGCATTGATTCGTGCTTACAAACGAGCACCATCGATTTCAGGTGGTGGAGGTGGGGGGTTATGAGGTGGAGTGGGCGGAGGTGGAGGTGAAGGTGGTGGAGATGGATGGCGTGGAGGTGGATTGTGAATATTATTGAATCGATCCATGTGATCTCTAAGATACGAGTGAACCTGCATTAGATTTGTAATTTCAAAATGAAAGATACATGTTTATGAAATACCCTTAAACCATTCAATATAAATGGACTAATTGAATACAAATGATAAAATATGTAAGCCTCATTTATGTCTAAGGCATGTTACTTGAATGAAAATACAATTAACTATTAATATAGGACAATTTATGAATGTTATAGGGTTTACAGTTTAGAGTTTAGGATTTAGGTTTTAGGGTAATAAGATGGCTTAAGGGGATCTATGTAGTAAGGTCCTAGTACAAAATGACATGGCTTTTAAGTGAATAAAATTTGGTGAAGGTGCCCAACGTAACCAAATTTCATTAAGTTCTAAGGCAACTTCACCAAATTTTATTCACTTGAGCCATGTCATTTTTTCCTAGGAACTTACTAGACATAGATCCCCTTAAGCCATCCCATCACCCTAAACCATAAATTAATCAACCTAGATCATGATTTATCTCAATCATATTATAATCTTGCGCAATCTTATTATTGTTAAATTTGGTTGCCTTGGGCAACTTCACCAAATTTTGAGAACTTATTTGATCCCCTTAAGAAATGTCATATTAGGACCCCTTAAGAAATTTATTTACGGTTTAGGGTGATAGGATGGCTTAAGGGAATCACTGTCTAGTGAGGTCCTAGGACAAAATGGCATGGCTCAAGTGAATACAATGTGTTGAAGTTTCCCAAGGCAACCAAATTTCATTAAGAGCCTAATAAAAAATGATGGCTTTAGGGTTTAGCGTTTAGGGTAATAGGATAGCTTAAGGGGATCTATGTAGTAAGATCCTACGACAAAACTACATGGCTTAAGGGAATAAAATTTGGTGGAGTTGCCTAAGGAAACCAAATTTCATTTTAAGGTCCTAGGACAAAATGAATTCTTTAGTGTTTAGGGTTTAGATTTTAGAGTTTAGGGCTTAGGGTTTAGGGAACTTAGGGTGAAGTTTTGGTGTCCCTTGGAATATAATGGACTTGCAAGTTAGTGAAGAACACTTTCTTGTGGAACAGTTGATTGAGATAGCTCTTGTTTCATTTGACCAACCTAGATCATGAAATCTCATTCATATTATAATCTTGCATGATCTTATTACTATTAAATTTGGTTTCCTTGGGAAACTTCACCAAATTTTGAGAACTTATTTGATCCCCTTAAGAAATGTCATATTAGGACCCCTTAAGAAATTGATTTACGGGTTAGGGTGATAGGATGGCTTAAGGGGATCTTTGTCTAGTGAGGTCCTAGGACAAAATGACATGGCTCAAGTGAATACAATTTGTTGAAGTTGCCCAAGGCAACCAAATTTCATTAAGAGCCTAAGAAAAAATAATGGCTTTAGGGTTTAGGGTTTAGGGTAATAGGATAGCTTAAGGGGATCTATGTAGTAATATCCTACGACAAAATTACATGGCTTAAAGGAATAAAATTTGGTGGAGTTGCCTAAGGAAACCAAATTTCATTTTAAGGTCCTAGGACAAAATGAATTCTTTAGTGTTTAGGGTTTAGATTTTAGAGTTTAGGGTTTAGGGTTTAGGGAACTTAGGGTGAACTTTTGGTGTCCCTTGGAATATAATGGACTTGCAAGTTAGTGAAGAACATTTTCTTGTGGAACAGTTGATTGAGATAGCTCTTGTTTCAACTGACCAACCTAGATCATGAAATCTCATTCATATTATAATCTTGCACGATCTTATTACTATTAAATTTGGTTTCCTTGGGCAACTTCACCAAATTTTGAGAACTTATTTGATCCCCTTAAGAAATTTCATATTAGGACCCCTTAATACATTGATTTACGGTTTAGGGTGATAGGATGGCTTAAGGGGGTATATGTCTAGTGATGTCCTAGGACAAAATGACATGGCTCAAGTGAATAAAATTTGGTGAAGTTGCCCAAGACAACCAAATTTCATTAAGATCCTAAGAAAAAATGATGGCTTTAGGGTTTAGGGTTTAGAGTTTAGAGTTTAGGGTTTAGGGTAATAGGATAGCTTAAGGGGATCTATGTAGTAAGATCCTATGAAAAAATTACATGGCTTAAGGGAATAAAATTTGGTGGAGTTGCCTAAGGAAACCAAATTTCATTTTAAGGTCCTAGGACAAAATGAAAGCTTTAGTGTTTAGGTTTTAGATTTAGAGTTCATGGTTTAGGGTTTAGGGAACTTAGGGTGAAGTTTTGGTGTCCCTTGGAATATAATGGACTTGCAAGTTAGTGAAGAACATTTTCTTGTGGAACAGTTGATTGAGATAGCTCTTGTTTCAATTGACCAACCTAGATCATGAAATCTCATTCATATTATAATCTTGCAGATCTTGTTATTGTTAAATTTGGTTGCCTTGGGCAACTTCACCAAATTTTGAGAACTTATTTGATCCCCTTAAGAAATGTCATATTAGGACCCCTTAAGACATTGATTTACGATTTAGGGTGATAGGATGGCTTAAGGGGATCTATGTCTAGTGAGATCCTAGGACAAAATGACATGGCTCAAGTGAATGAAATTTGGCAACGTTGCCCAAGGCAACCAAATTTTATTAAGGGCCTAGGAAAAAATGATGTCTTTAGGGTTTAGGGTTTAGAGTTTAGAGTTTAGGGTTTAGGGTTTAGGGTAATAAGATGGCTTAAGGGGATCTATGTAGTAAGGTCCTACAACAAAATGACATGGCTTAAGGGAATAAAATTTGGAGTTGCCTAAGGCAACCAAATTTCATTTTAAGGTCCTAGGACAAAATGAATGCTTTAGTGTTAAGGGTTTAGATTTTAGAGTTAAAAATTTAGGGTTTAGCGAACTTAGGGTGAAGTTTGGGTGGCCCTTGGAATAATGTACTTGCAAGTTAGTGCCTAGTTTATGAATATTTTTTATTTTATGAATAGATTGACTATTTTTGTAATAAAAACATATAATTATGTATTATTAAGATTGAGTTTGATGTATATTTTAACTAGATATTTTTTTAATTGAAGATAAGATTATTTTACTTAACATTTTTTTCATTAATATTTTCCACTTAAATGAATTTTATGATATAAAATGTATAATATAAAATTATTTAATGTTGAATCAAGTATTTTATTTTCGATTGTTTGGAATTGAAAGAACCTAAAAAAGGAAAAGAAAAATATTTAGATTATTTTAGTGTCTAGGTAACTAGTGCAAAAATTGAGACTTTAGACTAAACTAGAAGCCTAATTAACAAGTAATTGACTAGAATGAGGATTAAGATTGTCAAAAGACAACAAACAACACATGCAAACAAGAAATGGAAACAAGAAATGACTAAGAGAGATCAAAACATAAAATAGAAATGAATGTTGAATATTATCTAATTAAGTGACAATTGGAAATGGATTGTACACTTGGATTTATGAATTTGCTAACTAAATTTGCAAACAAACATTGATAAAATTTATGAATTGTAACTATTCTTTAACATATTGTTTTCTAATCTAATTATAATTTAACATTGAAACTAAAGTTTAACATATTGTTTTCTCCATACAATGCAAATGAAATTTAAAACATTTAAGCAATGCAAATGAATTTTCTTGAGATCAAAATTAGGGTTTTCAAAATCAAAATGATTTATTCGATTTCAATTTAGGGTTTTAGCAAAAAAAATTATTTCAATTCAATTTAGGGTTTCAATCTAAGCAATTAGGGTTTTTAATGCAATTTTTTTGTTTCATTTCAAACTAGGGTTTTCAAATCCAATTTTTTTTGTTTGATTTGAATACAGGGTTTCAAAAAGCTTGATTAGGGTTTCCAAATGCAATTTTTTTCTGTCATTTCAATTTCTAGGATTTTGAAATGCAATTTTTTTTGTTTCCTTTCAATTAGGGTTTTCAAATTCAATTTTTTTTGTTTGATTGAACAATTTAGGTTTCAAAAGCTAAATTTTGTTTCTAAAATACAATTCAAGGTTCATTTTTTCATCTATTTCTACAATTCCTCATTTCTACTGTTACAAGAAATAAAATGCTTAAAATGTCAAATAAATTTTTAAAAATGCTCAAAAGTGGGGGTGGATGCATACCTAGAGGCTAGTTTTTGTAGTCGTTGTCACCCACAAACTCAGGATCTCGTGCACAGTGAAAATGAAGTTTTGTTCATTTTTAAAAAATAAATACCATTACAAAATGGGATCCCGATTATTACAAAACGGAATCCTGATTTTTATAAATCGGGATCCCATTTCATACTAATCAGGATTCTATTCCGTGTTCGTCAGTTTGGGACCCTTTAGCAAACAAGATCCCAATTTTTAAAAATCAGGATCTCGAAGCTAAACAGGATCCCAGTTTTAAAAATCAGGATCCTGTTTATAAAAATCGGGATCCCATTTTTGCAATGTCGATTTCTTTTTTTTGGCTAAGGCAAAAACTTCCACGTTTCGTGGACTCAACTTTGTGCACTTACCCAGATACCTATCTTGTGTACTTACTAGTTAAGTAGGTTTATTCCAAGTAGATTATATGGTGACAAGTTATCTGAGATGGACTATCCATTGAAGGATATACCTATGCATAGCTTATGATAGCCTTAAGTCAAATCAACCCTGAGTAGTGTATGTGATGGGTCAAACCACAATAGTGGTTTACAAATTTTGTGAGGAAGGAAATTTGATTTTTCTTCCTTTCCCCAAACTCAAGGGGTTCGGTCGAACTCTATGGTTCAGCCGAACCACCTTTTATGTTCAACTGAACATATGTGTTCAGTTGAGCCATTCGTTCAACCGAACCCTAAAACACAAACAAAAAAAATTAATATTTTAAGGGGTTCGGTTGAACATGGGTTCGACCAAACCCCCTCAAATAAGGAATAAAAAAAAAATTGAACTTGTCACTGTCATTTTTTCGCATTTTTCTGCTTTCCCTATGCTTTATGCGTGCGGCGAACGGTGAACGCAAACCCGAACGTGAACAACAAACAGCGAATGGAAAACTCGACTTCATCTCTCCACAATTCACCAACCCGACTTGCATATCTCACCAAGTTTGTCAAATTCGAATTTCATAGACTTCAAAATGCTTTTGTTTGTTAAATTTCTAAACCCTAAATGCGAAATTTTTCAAATTTGTTGATTTGAAACTGCGTTTGTTTGAAAGTTTCTAAAGCCTTTTCAACATACACTATTTCTATGATACTCTGTCAAAAACACTATTTGAATCTACAGTGTTGCAATTGCTTGACATACATTTCTACTCTATCAAAAAATTAACATGCCCTGTCTATGCTTCCAAATTTTGCATACATTTCTACCAGGGCACCTCCAATTTATTTGAGGCATTATATCAAACATTTCATTAACAAATTTATTTGAGGCATTATATCAAACAATTCATGGTAATTTTTGATGGAGTATGATAGAAATAGTGTTTCCATTGTATGCACCCTACATCAAACAATTCATTAACAAATTTATTTGAGTCATTATATCAAAAACACTATTGGAAATTTATTTGAGGCATTATATCAAAAACACTATTTCTATCATACTCCATCAAAAACACTATTGGAAATTTATTTGAGGCATTATATCAAATAGTTCATTAACAAATTTATTTGAGACATTATATCAAACAGTTCATGATATAAAGTTTAGGGTGCATACAATGGAAACTTGGATAAAATTCTTCATATTTTTCCTTTGAGTCTTATGACATTACTCCAAAAATGGTTGGTGAACTAAATATATGAATCGAAGAATAAATTTAGAGGAAAGAAACTAGATTGTTTGAATGAAATGTATAATAAAATAGTTCTATTAGGATTAGAAGGAATGAAGGTATTATTAAATTTTATATTTTACAACTCAAAAGAGAATAAAGAAAAGGGTGTGCCTTGTTTGTTGTTAATTTTTATTTAGTAAAAGTGAATGAGAACCATTCAAATGAAAATAAACCTCCATTACAAAAGTCTAAGTAAGATGTCTAAATCCTAGAATGAACTCCTCATGTTTCCTCCTAAATTGGTGTTTTATTTTTTAATAGAGTTCATGCATGAATTAGCCCCTATATCTAGAGATCCCTATCAAACAAACACTTCATATTTGCATGAATTAAAGGATTGAACCTGAATGACATTTTAAAGAAAGGATTTATATGTTCTAGTGTCTTTTCATGGGATGCTCCAACTATTTTTATGAAAAAGAAAGATAAGACACTTTTCCAAGTTGTCTTGATTATGTATGTTCAATAAATAAACAATTAACATTAATATCCACCACCTAAAATAGATGACTTATTTTACTAATTGAGAGGGGTGGCCATATTTTAAAAAATAGGTCTAATATTCAATTACAATTAGCAAAGAATAAAGGATGAATACATTCATAAAACTACATTTAGAACTAGGTATAGGACATCAAAATTATATGTTTGAGGCAATGCATATAAGACACCCATATACAAAATAGTACAAAAGAAAGAGAAAAAATGTAAAGAATGTGTGCTTTTAATCTATACTTGAGAGCATTAAAATTTTGAAATTAAACATAAAAAATAATAGGATTTATAAATTAAATACATGAGGCTATTATATAATATCAAAAAAGACTATTTTAAAGTTTAAATTATTTACATTTTAATTTTAGGGTAAATACATTTGGTTGAATTTATGAATTAGAAATAGAAATTTTGAAAGGGCCCCACCCTTTTACAAAGACCAATAAAGAGACAAAAAATGATCAATCATATTGGCATGGAACAACAACAAGAAAATAATAGTTGTAAGTTAGAAAAATAACATCCAATTAGAAATACTCCACCAATAGTGGCAGTGTATCTATAAAGAGGGTCATTTTCCCAAAAACATGAGTAGATCTATCATTTCACAACTTGAATCCAAAATTCTTCAAGGAACTATATCTTATTGTGAACCTTATCCTTTTCCATGAATTCAAGCCTAGTTCAGGTTTGTAATGGAGTTTCCAAACTTGAGACCAAAGGGAATAAAGGGTTCCTATAATCTTCTAAACTTGAACCTTCTTCATATTTTTAAATTATTACAAAAAATGCCAAGAGGTGAATGTTGCAATTCAAGAGAATGGTAGAGGCAATGAACTCCAGCTAATCCATATGTAACATGATTCTTGTCTCTACCAATCTCCTCTAAATTTCTATTGACAAGACCTTCTAAATTAGTCATATCTACAAGAGGACCAACCACCCCTCAATTATGCTCAAAGGAAGTCTCAACGAAATCCTAAGGTAAACAAGGCTCCATCTCATCCTTATGCATTTTGTTCAACCTTACCTTCCTCTAAAATTCCTAAACCTATAAAATACATAGCTATCTACACATGACAACATGTTAAAAACACAAGAAAATCCTATAGCATGACATGTTGAACCCAAATAACCAAATTCAAAAATAATTTAATCTATAAGTATAAATAGTTTGATGGTAGAAACTGTATACATATAAAAATATGATAAATGTGTGATTATTTTTCTTTCCACTATAAATTTTTGGTGTGCTTAGCTATATATTTGAGATGATTCACTCATAATGTAATGATAAAAATTTAGTATGTATAAAGAAATATTTTTGAGACATCAAACTACCATTCTACATAACTCTCACATGGAAATAAAAATATTATTTTATTTTAACTAAAGAAATTGTGTGTACTCTATCTTGAAAATTACTAATTAATTTTGAATTATATACTTATAATTTAAAATAAGAGCATCCTTTGTAACATGGAATAGATAGGTTAATTTTAATGAAATAAAATATGTTTTTATATTAAGATGCTCGAATAATTTATATACCTTCTTTCAATAATTAACATTAGAAATTAATACTTTGCTCCTATTATATACCCACCTCCCAATGGTCTTGGAATGGATGCATTTAGATGGAGAAGGATTTCAAAAGGCTCATGGTACTTGTGGACCCCTCAAAGGCATGATATATAACACATGAACTTTATTTATTAAATTTGGTCTTTAGTTGTTGGCTTCTAGTATGAATGTTATCTATAAGATGGAATTCTTAGTTGAGACTCAATCTTCTATTGTTGGTTTCTAGTGTGATTATACAATATGAGCCAAGTATTAATTTCTAATGTTAATTATTCAAAGAAGGTTTTGTTTCATAAGAAGAGACCTATGTTGACATATTCCAAGGAATGTTATTATCCACAATGCATGACACTTCTTCACATCTCTACCAAGTTCTAAACAGATACAGATCTACCATTTCCATGGAGGAGATTGATGATTTAAAAAGAAAATATCATGCCATTTCTTTCTTGAGAAGTCATGTTTGCATTCATGATTTGCAACTTCCATCTTCATCCAAAAATAAATTATATTATCGTTATGTTCCTGATATTAACAAATCAAAACCTTCTTTTGAGCATGATCGCCAACACAAAGGTAAACGAGTGGAAACAAAAGAAAGCTTTGTTAATGGCTTTCAACATGTTGGTGGAAAATCTACATCTTTTTGAAAGTGGCTTCCTAGCTTATCAATCTTATGTTTAGTAAGGTTTTGTAATCTCCACTGTGTTATTTATTCGGGTCACGGGTATATCTAGTATGATGTCTTCTTTTGGGTATTTTGGGTGCATAAGAGAATGTGCATATGTACTGATGTATTCAACCAATGTGCTTTTGTAACGTTGTAATCAGACAATTGAACATTTGTACTAGGACCTCACTAGTCTTTTTGATATTTTATAAAAAAATTTACTCGGACTACAACTGGGGATTTTCTTGATGGTTCTTTCCCACCAATATGTCTACCTGAACCAGCTATATGTAAAATATTATATATAAATAAAATTATAAGTGTCTCCCACTTTATCTTAAAAAAAAAAGTTTTTGTAAATGTCCACATCTTTTTCCTTGACATAGTTGCTATTTCTTAAAAGATTTATTATGATTTTTCATAATGTTGATCAATACTTTACTGTAAATATTCTATAGTCATGCTCTTAAATGTCATAGGAGGGTTTCATCTTATAAAGCTATAATGATATTATATGCTATTAGAACATCTTAGACACCTCCCTTGAAGCATTCAACAAATGACAAATAACTACCAACACAAAGTGAGATGCCTCATTTCCTAATATGAGGACAAAATAATAAATCAAAATATTAGGATGCAAGGTTGACCCACCTTTCCCAATACTTGGCTATGTTTATCATCTATTGAGGAGTGGATCCCAACAACAATTGTTCTTAGTGCTTACTACTAATCCAAGGAATACCTATTCATTTTTCTTTATTGTATGCCTAATGACTCCTATCTCAAAGTTAAATTGTGGGGAATGGATTTTATGCCCCTCATGACTGTAAAATGCATACAAGGAGGTGAATATTATATGGTGGAAAAACCAAGATACAAGTTGGTTTAGTTCTCATAAACTCTCTAAAAAAATAATTGAATTCTCGCGATTCTAACTAGAAATACCATGAGGGGTTTAGATCCCATTTTAGACAAAAAATATTCTTATACCTTCATCACTAGTTCACTTTGACCAACTAAAAGATGGTGAACTTAAAGGAAACTTAGCTTGTATTGATAGATTTTACTAGTTATTTCTCTTCCATTGTCCCTCTCCAAAACACCCCTTATTTAAGTAGGATTCCCATTAAACCTATCTCACATATCACCTCCCAATTCTTTAAACTTTTCAAACTTCTTTATCTCATACCTAATAATCTATCCTTCGCTTTCCTTCAACACTTCCCACCCCTAATCAAATTGATCACCTTGCTTCCCTAATATCCCTTTGCTTGATGTTCCTAGACCTCATCAAAACGGTAAGTGGATACAATTGTGGAATGATGCGATTAAATCTATTGCACTACCTTACTATGATCTTACAATAAGAATATGGCTAGAAAGAGATCTAGAATGGAAAAAAAATATGGATCCAAAAAGAAAAAAAAAAAAAAAAACTTGTTTTGGCTTTAGCACTTACTAATAAATTTTCTACAATGAGTGGTTGCTTTTGTTGAAATAAAACTTAGAAGATTTGAACTAAATTGTGGTAGAGGATCTCAATTAAGAGATAGGCTACATTGGATGAAAGGATATAAGGGATACAAATTATTTTTTAGTTATCTCGAACATATTTACATTCTCAAGAGTGGATAATATCTATCGTTGATCAAGAGAGGTAGTTCCATGACAACTCTAATGATATTAAATCCATTTTCCTCCAACATTACAAATAATTTTTAATTGATCTAGTTGAAGGAGATCCACTCAAGATATAGTTGAGGAATTGATTGGCACTTGCATACCCAAAATAATTGGTCTCAAAAAATAGGCACATTTAGATAATTTATTCACCCTTGAGGAGGTTGATATTTCCTTGAAGGATTTGAATACTCAAAAAGTCTTGGAATAGATGGTTTAGCTACACAATTCCTTAAGACAATATGTCCATTCATCAAGGAGGACTCTATGAGGTATAAAAAGTAGCTTTATCAAAGGGATCCATCATTTAAATTCTATTAATCAAGGGTTGATAAATTAATTCCTAAAGGAAAAATATTTTTTTTATCTAAGGGTGGATACTAATTACTCTTCTTAATACCTCCTACAAGATTGCGGCTAAATCCATAGCTAAAATAATTGAACAGATGACACAAGAAATTGTAAGACTAGAAAAAACTATATTTATAAGAGGGAGATTTAAATTATAAAACTTGAATCTTTTTAAGGCATCTCATTAGATTCTACTTACTCTAACTTAAATTTAAAAAACAACATTAAAATTCACAAAACAAATTTCAAAGACATAATAAATTATTACAATATTATTTAAAAATTTAATTGTAATGAACATGTTATAGTAATAAATATTCAAATTTTAAATCTATGAAAATATATATAACCAAATGATCCTTAGTTTTCATATATAATTTGTGATGAGAATGTTGAATATTGTAATTTTTTAGGCCAATCTTTAGGAACTAATTCACCATTGTTAAAGTGATCCTTAGTTTATTCATTGTTTTTTTATGATTATAATTTTTTTCAATTTCTATTAAACCAAACTCAAAATAATGGTATAGATTAAGATTCTTGTCTTTATCATAATTAGAAGTTGTATAAATTGTTAAATTATATATTTTTTAACGTATATAAAATGTATGGTTGGATTAGTGAGATATTTATAACAAGTATGCAATATATTTAATCATATAATTATTTTTGTAATAGAGATGAATAATTAAATAAATGCTATAACAATATATAAGAGTTAGATAAAAGAATTAAAATTAAATACATTAATAACAAATAGTGATACTATTAGTGAGGGTAATATAAAGGGGGATCGTCATACTAAAATAAGTCGCAAATAAAATCACCCGAGTAAGAAAAGTATTTTATTGATAATCTTATTAGGGATGCTAAGATGGTAATAAAAGTTTTGCAAGCAACAATGAGCTGAAAAATAATAGTGTTTATGTGCTATTGTATATATATATATATATACATTATTAATATTATTAATAAAATTTATTATAGTATTGATATGGGTATTAATGGATGGTATTTGTAATAGTATAAATGAGGGTATATGTAAACATGATATCACTATCACATTAACATTTCTATTATGAGTAAAGTTTAATATTATTTGTGAGTAATAAAATTGATAGAATGTTTGTATTAATTGTAGAGGGAGCCTTAATATCATCGAGTATTGTTAATACTCTTATCAATATTCATATCGATAGTTACCTTAATACTAATGTTAGCATACTTAACCTTATTAATGCTCATCGATAATTGGATAGCATTTTTGGCAAAACCTTTTATAGATGTTGAAATATGAGAGGAAAATAAATAAATAAATGCAAACCATATAATTATTCATGTTGTTATTACCATCAAAAGTTACATATTTAGTACTTTAAATGCCATCATTGGGTCATGAGGAACTATCCTAATAATCATAATACCATATTGACCTTATTGTCAACAAGAAATAGAAGTAGGAACAACTCATTGTGGGTTACGATGACATAACCATTATAATGAGAATATTATTAGTGTAACCATTAAATTGTGATACTTGCAAATTTAATATTTAAAGTATAGTTAATAGTGAGAGATGCATTAATAATAGTATCGCATTAGCAAGTTAAACCAACAAATTAATTAAAGAAAGGATGTTAATTCTATTGGAGATGGTTATTGTTGCATCATAAACGCTTAAAGCATTAATTACATAATTAAAGGATTCAAAAAAAAAATTATTGGGTTTTTCTAGTGAAAAATTATGGGCATAACAATTATATATTTTTTAACATATATAAAATGTATGGTTGGATTAGTGAGATATTTATAACAAGTATGCAATATGAAGTCAAACTTTATTAGATTTGATTCTTAATAAATTAGTTTTAACGATTCAATTTATAGCTTTATGCAATCTATAAGTTTAAATAGTTTGATGGTATCCAAACTTTATACATATAAAAATATGATAAATGTCCGATTCTTTTGCTTTCCAATCTATAATTTTTTGATGTTCTCAAGATAAAAATTGAGAGATGATTCACTCATAATGTAATGATAAAACCATCCCTAGCATAGAGACTTGAGTATTATCTTCCATTAAATTCATCCTCTTTATGAGATTATTGGCACATTGATATATTCTAGTGTGAATTCTTAATTTTAGACATATCTTAACTAGATAAATTTAGGTTCAATGAAGGCAATAGAACTTTTTTTCACTTACATAATCCTATTTTGAAGTTCATTTATGTTAACAACTATTAGATTAGATATTTTTATCCCTAATTATTTTCAAATAATTTTACACTAATCTTTGTTTTCTTATTCTTTCTTTCATTGTTTCATTTAAAATTTGAACCATTTAAGGATGTTATGTTATAGATTATAGTTGTCTTCCAATTCTTTTTAAATTGTTAATGGTATGAAAATATTATTGATGAGTAGATGAATTCATTACAACTATTTTAGATTTGCATTCCCTTTATCTAGATATATTATTTTACCAAAGTCTCATTGCCTTTTAGGCAGGTGTATTGTACACATATAACATGGAAAATGCGATCATGTTCCACCCTGTTTCTAATTTTATTCTTGCAACAATTCACTAACACGAGATTTCAGTGGTAAAAATTGAGAGACTCATTAGCATAGGGTGCAAACCCTAGGATATATTTTCAACCATGTATGTCAATATTAAATAATTTAGAAAAACTAAGAGATGAACTAGAGAGGACTAGTACATATTCCCCAGATAGAGTAGCTGCTATTCTTTCCTGCATGCAGGAAAAAGTACATGGTGATGTTCCTTCAAAACAAATACAGGATAGTGTGACCAAAGAAATGATAAATAACACTTATTTTCCTTTTTATCAAAATGTACGTAAGGTTAGGGGATACCAGGTCACTAGATGTGTTGATCATATTATGGCCTCATTGATCTTCCCACGATTTCTCACAGCCCATGGTCAATACCTTAACAATGACCAAATTCCATTATATTTTGTTCAATAGTTGTATGTTGAAGTCCATTTGGGCCTCAAAGTAAACTACCTAGACATTCCACCATATGCTGGTTAGGGGCATGGCAGGATTGCCTATAGGCCTGCCTTTCATCGACGAGATAGACTAGCCCCAATGTTTAGGGTATTGGTTGGTGAGAGGTCTCCTACTCTCACCCCAACTCTAGCCCCCATAGCAGATTAGGTTGTCATTACTTCCCAAAAAGAAGCAATTGACACTATAGGTGACATTGCAGCTGCCACCACTAGGATATCTGAAGATCACATAGGTCAGTATTTGATGTCCAGACGTTCTCAATCCACACCATTTTCAACACAGTGGACCACCATGGATCCTTTGCTGTTGTTTCATCCCTAATTCCTACACGTACCTTTGATGCAATCTCATAAGAGATATGGCACTGGTAGACTCCTCGTGATTACTGGTTGAGGACCTCGCTAACGATATGCCTACATCGCACTGCATCTTCATGGAATCTGTGATAGACCATGTCGATTGTTTGGCTTTCTGCACACTTTATTTCGCTCAGCAAAGGAGGATCTCATCACCGAAAGCACTAACGCATTTACCGCATCCATCTACAGCTCATCCAAGAGCTACATAGACTGGCGGGTTTTAATCGATATATTATTGATTGTTGAAATCATCATTCACGATGCCATCTCACCTTCATAGTCCCTCATGATTCACTCATTTATGGCACGGAGCATGGATAGATTAGATGCGGATGCAGATGTTGATCTGCCACTTGACCATGTGGTGGATATGGTGGAGGCGCCCCTTGCAAGAGGACTTAAAGGTTCATTCAATATCGTATGATGTACATGTATGTGTGCATGTGCATGTTTCAATTCTTTTTTCTTACTATTTTTTTTAACTAGATATTCATGTAAGTTGATATATATATGTATATATATTGTTATAGGTGGACACACCTCATATCACTCCTAGCCTTGGTCCAAATCATGTGCATGATCGATGTGACTCTATGGATGAATTTGCTACCAGTGGACATGTGAGTTTTACATTTTTATATAATCACATGTGTATATGTACATGCAATATTTATGTATGCATAGATCTAGATTGATATTTAAAAATACAAGTTTGTTTAAAAATAACTTTCATAAAATTTATTTAATATAAATTATATGTATTTAACACATCTTGTACACAATTTTATTTGCAGGGCTCAACACATCCATCAGAGCAGGACTTTTCTCATTCAGATGGTCATTTGACTAGGAGTAGAAATTCATATTAGGCCCTACACACTAGATTTATAATCTCTACCACATGTATTTGCTTAAATGATGATCTTTAGTATTCGATATTTGATGATCTCTAACTTACATTTGCTTATATGATATACATACATTTTCTTATTTTTTGATCTTTAGTATTCAACATTTGATGATCTTTAATTTACATTTTTCTTATATGATATGTACATATATTTTCTTATATGATATATACATACATTTTACTCTTTGTTTATAATATGTGTTATGTTTATACATTGAATCCCTTTACATGTATGTGCATGTGTTTTATTATGGTTTAAACATGTTTACACATGATATATGTATGCATTTGCTTTAAATATTCAATATACATACATGTTTTCTTATTTTATGGGGTGATCTCACAATAGTGGTTTACAATTTTTGGCCAAACTAGACACTAATTTTTTTTTTAAACTAAATCTTTACATTCGGGCACTTATAGCGGTTAAACCGTGAGGAATTTGAAGATGATGCAAACTAGAGTCTTGTCAAATTTTGTCTGTAGATTCTAAAAATATTTTTTTCAAAAATTTTGGAATCAGATTGCACTTCTTTTTCCATCTCCCACGAAAACTAGTTTTTTTCAAAAAATAGCATTTTTAAAAAGTGACGACACCCCAGAGCAAAGCAATTTTTCCTTGAAAGATAAAATTTCTATTTCTTCAATTTAGATTTGTAACTCGGATATCTAGTGCTTCCACTTACAGATAGTTTTGAGGCTGAATATTTTTCTTTAATCAAGTTTCAAAGCTTCTAAATCAATTACAATCTGCATATAAATATGACCGTGATAACGATAACTTTTACTTCATATGTACTGTAAAATTCTTTTCCTTTTTGGATCATTCCAATATCAGTGAATTCATATTTTCAAAAAAATTATAATCTTCTATTTTTCCACATGCAATGTGAGTAGTTTTGAGCTGTGAAAACCTATATTTAATAAAACTTAAAACAAATAGATAATATAATCAAAACATATTAAAATTATATTTGTTGATAGCTTGTTTTGAGGGAAACCTAATACCATTTGGTTTTCTGAGATCTCCTCCATTTTCATTCTCAAATCAAGCTTCAAAGTGCAAAATTCTAAGCAATTTTGGTGCCTGAGAGGATGTGGGTGAAAATGAGGAGGTTTGGTCAAACCATTGTTCGGTCGAACATAAATTAAATGTTTGGTCGAATGGGGGTTCAACCGAACTAGTGTTCGACTAAACCCATTTAACATACAATAAAAAAAATAGATTCAAATGGGGTTCGGTCGAACGTGCTAATCATGTTCAGTTGAACCCCCTCTATTAAAAATTAATATTTAATATTAATATAAATATAAATTATATTTTTTTTAAATTATAATAAATAACATACTTATTATTGCAATATATTTTAATAATTATATTATTATTATAATATTAAAAGTATATAATTAAAAACTATATATATTATTATTATAATATTAAAAGTATATAGTTAAAAACTATATATTAATTTTTTCTAATCATGGCTTTTCAAATCTTGGATTTTTAGGCTCAACATGAGTGTCATGAAAACACTCTCCTCAGGTAGGATAACAAGAAGCTTTGCTTGAAGAACATGGAAATTAAAGAAGCCATGAGAAATCTCATATGCACCAACTGCAGAGCACCTGTTGTTATTGCAGAAGTCAGTCTTCAAGAGCAGCAACTGTGTATTGAGAATATTCAGTTGAAAGATGAGGTCCGTTTGCACAACCTAACTAATTTGATGATCTGCATATTCCAAATTTTTGTATTCTTAAAATGTAAATTGTGGTTAAAAGGATTATGAGTCACTCCTTTTTTAGTTGTTCCTATTCTAATTCTAATGTATTTACAACCCTATGAACCTCCTAGATTTTATTTTCTCTAGAAATCATTTTAGTGCAGTGATTTTCCCACAATGATGAAATTGTTTCATATCATATACTGTATAAGATGTAGGGACCCAAAAGGTTATTTTATTCTGATGCTTTAAATCACCTGAGCAATGAAGTTGAAGATTCATTAGCTTTGTGCTTATGGGTATTCTTTAACTATTCTTATGTTTTTTTTAATGGGCCTGCATGGATTTTTTCAGCTGGAGAGAATGGAAAGTATGGCTAGAAAATTTTACGGAAGGCCCATATCATTGACTTGAGAGAGATATATGGAGGGAGTGGGAGAGAAAGGGAGTGTGGGGGTAGGAGGGAGAGACTTGAGAGAGAGGGGGGGGAGTGGGAGAGAGGTAAAGGGTAGGGGGTATAAGGGTTTAGGGTTTAAAGGTTAAGGGTAGAGGGGAGAGAGGGAGAGGGGGTAGGAGGGAGAGACTGGAGAGAGAGGGGGGGAGTGGGAGAGAGATAAAGGGTAAGGGATACTAGGGTTTAAGGGTTAAGGGTAGACGAGCTTGAGAGGGAGAGTGGGTAGGAGGGAAAGACTTTCAAGGGAGAGAGGGAGGAAGTGGGAGAGAGATAGAGGGTAGGGAGTAGAAGGGTTTATGATTTAAGGGTTAAGGGTAGAGGGGAGAGGGGGAAAGGGGGGGAGTGGGAGAGAGATAAATGTTAGGGGGTGTGCAAGGGTTTAGGGTTTAAGGGTTAAGGGTAGAGGGGAGAGAGGGAGAG
>VDFB02058242.1:74334346-74355582 GCA_007258455.2 Sequoia sempervirens | reverse complement strand
GTGCATTTTCTAGATGATCTTCTGGATAACTCATTTGATGCTTTCTTAAAGCTCGTTTGATGCAAGCTCCTGCTCCATCATGCTCACCCTTTCCATGCCCACTATAAAAAAAACTCCAAACATGTGGTATTTTGTAGATTTTATGATATCTACAAAGTGCATAGAATGGCCGTGAATATTTGAATTGTGCTGCACATTCATCTATCCATACAAAATTATTTTCAAATTTTACACCCCTGCTTTGCAAATTCTCAAAAAATACTGTAAAGCAATGTTGGACAAAAAGTGTGTCATTCTCTTTATCATCAATAATATAAAAGTGATATTCTTTCTTAATGGCTCGTTCTTCATCTATACTCTCAACACCATCCAATTCTGACTATGCATGTCGATAACACACATGAACCATAATAGTGATCTGCTTTGAAAATTAATACTCTAATTGAATCTCCTTTTGATGTACAAAGGAGCAATTTTCTGCAAAGTCAAGTACTGATAGAACTATTCCACATGGGAAAGTATCTCTCAATGTTTGGAATTGTTGTGCTTGCCACTTAGCAAAAAAGGAATGTTGTATGTATGGTTGTATCAATTTTGAAAATCTTCCATAAATCTCTCTGTGGGGAATCTCCTCTTCTACATAGTTCAACCTTTTGTGATTCTTTCCCAAATTTGTTTGCAACTTTACATATACTTGTAAAATTGCGGTGGAGTAAAATATGTGAATAACTAATAAACCACACAATCAATGAAACATTACATCAAAGAGAATCCAAATAACAATCTATGAGAAATTGAAACAAATAAACTCTGTAAAAATAGTACTTACCTCTTGCAATTTACTGTCTTTGTTAGGTCAGTATCCTCAATTCTTGAAGGAAATTTAGCCAAATTTACACATGTCTCACAAATTCCTTTTATGTAGTTTATTTGAGGTCCATTTTCATGATCACATAATATAGACTTTATGAACAAAATTTCTTGTTTAGTAAGTGCATTTTGAAACCCACATCTTTCTTCTCTCATCTTTCGAAACACGTGATAGTAGAGATCAAATTCAATATGATAATGACAACAACAATTTTCAAAAAACTTGTTTATCTTCACATAATGTGGCTTTAACCTTTGAAACATTGTTTTCCCAATCTTTATATGAGGATATGCATTACAAAAGTTCATATAAATCTCTTTCTCATTCTACTCACTTCTCACATTCTTTCTCACTCCATTCTTGCTTCTACATCACTTATTATTGCTGCTATAAACTGTCTACTTGGCTTCAACAACGTGCTCTTGGTACAACACCATTGTCTTTGTGTAAGGAATCTAAGGTAGTGAAACAACTTACTACACTAATCTTGAGAGGATGACAATACAAAAAAAATTCTGATCCTTAACAGTTATAGAAACTTAAACATAAATAAGCATAAATATCATGCATACAACACAATGATTTATGTGGGGAAAACCCTTTCGGGAGAAAAACCCCACACTCCAAAAGACACCAAATATATTATTCAAAAATCACAAAGATTTACAATATACTTGCAGAGCAAGCTTTTCACAGGAGTATCACCAACCAAAGATCTAGAGTGAACATGACCGCTATTAAACTCTCAGAATACATTGTGATACATAACCATAATACAATGGCCTCGTAAAATAATGTTTCCTTTGAGGAAAATTCAAGCTAATAAAATATCGACCATCAGACTTAAGACCTAATGATGAACAATCTAGATTTACAATAATAAAATATAAATAAAATTTTCCTTTCTAGGGCATTGCCCCCTCTTCCTCACCAAGGTGCATAGCCCCTAGAGCCCTCACTGGGGGGATGACCCCCTCAAACCCCTCGCCGGGGGGAAACCCCCCACTCCCCCTCATCCCCAACGTATCAACAATACCTTATGTAATTGCAAGGTTGAGAGACATTTTCCAACACTTTGTAGGATTATCAAGCTTCTATCTCCTCGACGTGGTGGTGTCACTCACTTCCACTATCGGCCTTGAGTGCTCATAGTAGGGAAGGTAACATTGTCTTTCGATTTGTTTGCATCATTGAGATTATAGACTATCATCCAAGCTATTGTTGCTCTCTATTTGGTTGTATCACTCCCTTTCTTTCCTTTATCAATTTCTCTATATCATTGCATCTTGTATATCCATGGAGGTGGAAACACCAAAATGGGGGTATGACTCAAAACACAACCCATCACATTTTTTTTTTGTGTGTGTAGTTATGAGTTCCTCTAGTCGAAATCAACTAAAGAATTGAGTCACTAGTGGAATGGTATCTTTCCCTACTCTTTCTTTATCATTTTCATACTAGAATAGCTTTTTAGTATTCTTCTTGTAGTACTTTCTACTTTTTGTATTATCTTTGTCATTAAACCATAAAATATCAACAGTCGAGTTAACAATCGGCCCTCTATGTTTTCTGTTTGTTTATCAGACACTTTGTTTGTACAGGATGCCAATGTCCCAAACTAGAGTCTAGTTCTTATGTTGTCATCCTCAAACAGTGAGATGTCTTCTGTAGTTTGAAACCTTTATGGCCGACTCACTCAATTCTGTAAACACCTGTCTTTAATAAAAGGGAAACAAAGTTTTGTTTGCCCTTCCTTTTCATCCTATGTCTTCCCCCCTTTCCAATCTATTGTGTCAACTCGAGGTAGTTTAGGGAAGTTCGTTACTTGGGACTCTCCTATGACCTAGAGTCCCAAGGGTGCCGAATAATCCTACTCTACATAGACATAAGGAGTATATTGGAGCAGTACATGATGAGGTTGGACGGTTTCATACAAACCTAGGAGAAATTAAATTTATATTACAATATTTTTGTGAGAAGCTCTTTAGAGAGGACCCTTGTTGACATAATTTTTAATTAATATTAGAATATTTAATCAAAGAAATCATACTCAAAAAGGTGGATCATGAATATAGTCAATTTCTTGACCAAAATCATTTTATAAAAGATTTGGAGGATGCTCTATTTTCTATGGCCCCTAATAAGAGTTTGGGGATTGATGGGACATCAGTTGAGTTTTACCAAACCTTGTGACAACATATTAAGAAATATTTTTATCTTGTTTACTTGGAAGTTTTGGAACAAGGTTTGTGAGGACCAAATATCAATAAAGGCTTAATCAAGTTTCTTCCTAAAGGAAAAAATGCAATGGCATCCTATCACATTGCTCAACACTTCTTATAAAATTATTGTTAAATAATTTTCTACAAGGATTAAACTTGTGGCTAAAGGGATAGTTAGACCTAAACATGCAGGGTTCCTAGGTGGAAGATTTATTCTTGATAACTTGATCCTAGCTTGGGAGACAATTGAATGGACACAACAATCAAAGAAAAGTTATTTTCTAGTTAAGCTATATTTTGATAAATCCTATGACAAGATGCAATGGAGATTTAGTATCAAAATGTTACAATGATTGGGGTTTGGTCCCAAAATATGTAAACATGTTCAGATGCTATTTAAAGATGGAAATACTCAATTAACAATCAATACTTTAGTGAATGATCCATTCCCTCTACAATGATATATTAGGCCAAGCTACCTTTATCTCCATTCTTGTATGTTCTTGCTATTGATGCTTTCGGTTATTAACTACAAAAATAAATCAAATAAACTTGATTAAGGGCATATCAATTCCTAATAATGCAATAGTTATTAACTGACACTTTTTTGAATGTGTGGGGTGTTTTAAATTTGTATTGTGTTGTTTCAAGTTCTAAGTTGGCTCATCATAAGACTAAATAATAGGTTTGAAGGGTTTATGAATTTTGTGAAATATTTGGTTCCTATGGAACTAGTTATGAAAATTTGCATACCTTTACAATGTAATTTCTTTGAAGATTGGATGTGGCTTGGTAAATACCATTTTTTTTACTTACCTTTGAAGTAGGTCTATCTAAAACTCTTTTCAAATATGAAATTGAATCCAAGACAACAGAAAATGGAGTTGTAGATATCAAAAAATAAATGGAAGAATATAAGTTCCTAAATTTGGAGGCCTAAGACGTAGGAAAATGTTGAAGTTTTGAGGTCTAAGGTGGAGGAAAATGCTCAAATTTTAGCATGGAAAATCTTGCATTACAAGCTACTTATAAGGGAAAAATTAAAATATTTAAAGATTTAGTCAACCAAGTGTCCCTATTGTCAATATAATGAAAGCTTAAAACATATTTTTTGGGACTATTTAAAAAAAATATAATGGAACATTATATTTGATCATTTCCCTACTATTTTTTATCATGTGTTGCATGGTCCAAAGAAGTTTATGGTATTTTTATTTATAAAAATGCAGTTGGGTGATCCCATAATAGTGGTTTACAATTTTTGGCCAAACTAGACACTGAAATTATTATTTTTAACTAAATCTTCACATTCGGGCACCTATAGCGGCTAAACTATGAGGAATTTGAAGATGGTGCAAACTAGAGTCTCATCAAATTTTGTATGTAGATTCTAAAAATATTTTTTTCAAAATTTTTGGAATCAAATTGCAATTCTTTTTCTATCTCCCACGAAAATAGATTTTTTTTCAGAAAATAACATTTTTAAAAAGTGACACACACCGTATAATGCATAACTTTTTTCCATGAAGGATAAAATTCCAATTCTTTCAAATTTATATTTGTAACTCTGATATCTAGTGCTTCCACTTGGTTAGATAGTTTTTATTGAATATTTTTTCCTTAATCAAGTTTCAAAGTCAAACAAATTACAATTCAGACACTTAGTATAATGCGTAACTTTTTGTATATGTCAAAATTTTATTTTATTTTTTTGTTGGATCAAGGACTTCAATATCTGGTGCACTCATATTTTTCTTAATTTTTTGATAATCTTCTATTTTTCCACATGTGAAGAACAAAGAAATTCATTTTCAATGAAAAAACTGTTTAATAAAACTTAAAAACAAATACATAACAAAACCAAAACATATTAAAATTATATTCATTGGATAGCTTGTTCTAGGAATACCATAATCATTTGAATAAATTTTAAATGAATTCATTTGATCCCCCAAAATCTAAATCAAAAGTGATTTTTATCAGCATTTTGATAGGTGTAAAGGAGACGCATTTATAGGTATGGTTTAAAACTAGCGAGGTTCTATCCAAGGGGGTTTGATCTAAGGTGATTTGATCAAACCCTCTTCAATTGGAATCCTTAAAATGGAACTTTTTAAGGCTTAAATCATTATATTTTCTAAAAATATGTGATTACAGCTAAAATTCGTTCCTCTCAGGAATTGTAAACCACTATTATGACAGCAGCCAGTTGCTAATACTATGAGAGATACTATTTTGCTTCATATATGAAAAAGTTAGATGTTTGGTAGTGTTTTCTAATCACATTATGCATCAAGATGTTGAAATTCTAAAAGTTTACTCTAACATCATGTTACAATTGGTTTCTTTATGTTCTTAACTAGGGGGACACAAAGAATATGTTAAGTATAGTAGACATTTGAAGAGATCAAACACCAATTTTTGTATCTCCATGAAGAAGATATTGAGTTTTCTAGAAAAATACAAAGCTTATTCAAATTTAATGTATAATTTGTGTTTCAGCAGCAATGTTCCAAGCTATTATATCAACTTGTTGCTTAGTGGATGAAAGTCTGAATCTTTCTTACCCTTGCAATGTTGTTAAGTCCTTATTTGTTGCTTTTAATCATAATTCCTAATGTAAGTCATTGCTAATACTATATTGTTGATTGTTATATTAGTGCCAATATAATTGCTCATTGTAAGTTTTTAGATTTCTTCTCATTTTTTGTATAGATCCTTTGCCTAATTGCTATTCTTTTCTTTGGTAATTTTCTAGCTTTGTTCAATATTTTTTTTAGTTGATCCTTGTTACCATCCCAAAAGGACCAAGCATGTCTCTGCTCATTGTGCTGGATAACGTATGATTCACCATTGCTCATTATCCTTAGATAATGTGTGTCAAAGGTTTTAATCAATAAAGCATGTTATTAATTAGCTTCAATTCTATGAGAAAATGTATTTTATAAGCACCATTATCCCTAAGTTCTCCATGGGAATAACTCAAGCAAATCACTCCCTTTTGATTTCCCACTAAATAAAACAACCAAAATGATAAAATATTAGTGATGCTCTCCTTTTATCCTCATTAATGCCAATCCATAAGAGTCTTGTAAGAAACTACAACCAAGATGTTAGAATAAATCATGTTATAAACCCATTTTAATGCATATTAATTAAATATGGTAAATTGAAATATTGAAGAAATTCAATATGTTAAATGGAAATTTTGAAAAAATTTAAAATTTTGAAATAGATTGAAAGAAGTTGACTATATGATTTTTAAAAATTATCTTATATGTTATCAAGAATTGAATGTTACTGATGAATTTTGCAAGTGTGTGCAGTTGCAGGGTGACAGGTTGAAGGATGAGAACACGGTTGAATTAGGATTGTTTAGCTAGATCGAATGGTAAGCAAGATTGAATCTAGGTGCACACACCACAAAATGGCATGATATCTACATTTGAAAAATTCATATAGGAATTATATTAATTTGAATGAAATTACTTGATCATTGCAAAGATGCATTTGTGAAATGAAATTACATGGAAACTCATATTTAAAAAGTCAATCTTGAGCTTGTGTTTTGAATTTAAAAGAAAATGAAAGTAAGATTTGGTATGTGAATGAATGTGTGAATTTCAATTATGCATTTTATATCATTGTTGAAATGAAAATGAAAGACCATTTTTATATAAATGATAGATATGCACGTGAAAACATTTATATGTGAACACAAATATATATATAAACACACATGAATATATAAATATATGTTTGTGTCAAGAACATACATATATGTGAACAAATCTGAATATAAATATAAAGTATGTAAATATATATATAGTGAACTTGAAAACTGATAATTATCATTATCGAATAGATGAAATTCAAATGATATTATGAGAAAATCCCACGAAGGTCATGGTCTGCCAACAACAGTAATGCAATATTTGAATTCAAGGGATGGGGTAGAAAAATCATTAATGCCCACTATCCAATCAAATTAGCCCCTTAGTGGAGGGCAATGAAAGGTAGGAAACTTGTCATTTTTAAAGAGAGATCGATGCCAACTCTCAGTATTCAAGTTGTTGAACAAGATTTGTGGGAAAAATTCGAAGGAGAACCCTCAATTTCAAAGGTATTTGTGGTTTTTCATTTAACTATTGCTTTTATTTTTTTTCTACAATATCATCAATATTCTATGCACAGTAAAATCAATATTTTGTTGATTCTATAGGTTGAATAAATCCAACTCTTTGAGTTTCTATGAATCGGTTTATATTTCTTATAATATGGTTGTGTCGATTCTTCTGTAACTAGATTTGTTAGTGCATGTATTGCCCACAGCTTGAGAGCCAATTGCATTATTACTTTGTAAGATTTTCTTTTATACTGCCATCATAAGCATAGGTTGCATGTCTTATTTTTTCTTAGCTCAATGTAGAGCTTATCAATCAATCCAATAGCCTTCATTAGGAGCTGTATGAGACATTGTCAATACCGCCCTTAAAGGGAAGATTAAATCTCCATAGAGAGATTTTGATATGCATTTATATGTTCTTTATTTATTTTTCTTTTGAATATCCAAATGATGGTCTTATTTTTGGCGCAATACCATCACCCTCGATCCAGTATCGATGGGGATTTTGTAAGTCTTCTAGTAGTCTTGTCGCCATAGGTGATGTAGGGCTATGACACCCAACTTCGTATCATATATTTTTGATAATTCTTACAGTTGCATGTAAACTGTTATGTCACCTAGAAATTGTGAATCTCTCATCACCTAATCCATAAAGGATAAAGGCTGAATGATGAACTTGTACCCTTGTTTTGCATGTGCAATATGGTAAAAAATCATTCATTTAAACAATACCTATGTCATCTATGGGGAAACTATACCCAAGCCGAGGGTAGATGTTATGACATGACCTCGACCCTCATGTCCTGTATAGCAGTCAACAACTATAGACTATTTTAGGACAACTGAAGTTTATTAAATGTAAACTATGAATGAGGGTTTCAACCCAAACTTGGTTAAGAACAATCCTATGGATTTGGTCATTTTATCATTATTCTTTAATGGCTAGCAAGCCATCCAATTCTTTTAACTTCCTTCCAAAGGTTGATAACAACTTCATTTTAGTTACTTCTTATGTGGAATTTTATATACAAATGCTTGGAATAATATAGCTTGGAAAACGAAGCAATGGAACTTGAAGCTACAACAATAGACCACTGTAAACAACAATGTTTTATGATAAACTATAATTGTTTAGCTGAAAACAACATTGTATTATTGTTAACAATGAATGTTATGTTGGAAACAACATTGTTTTCTGATAAACTATAACTGTTTAGCTAGAAACAACATTGTATTATTTCAAACAGTGGATGTTATATTGGAAATGAAATTGTTTTGTCATAAACTGTAATTGTTTAGCTAGAAACAACATTGCACTATTATAAATAGTGAACATTTTTTTGTAAATGACTTCATTATGTTGTAAAATTCTATGTGTAGCTGAAAACATACTTGTTTAGTGACCGTTTAATTGAAACAACATTGTTTAGTTACTAACTGTGAACGTTCTATACAAAACAACTTGTTTTGTATCCGTTTAGTTGGAAACAGTATTGTTCTATTTTAAACAAAGAAAGTGTTCATATGTAAACATCATAGTTGAATATTACACCTTGTATGATACAAAAGGAACAATAGTATGTGAGAAACTCTTAATACATATTTAATTCTATATTCAATTATTCTTTGAATTTTTGACAAATGGAAACGTCAAAATGGAACATTATTAAATGATAGCAATCTGATTTAATGGTTTTATTTCAGAATGTATGCACAAATCTAATAAATTAAGTAGGCACATATATGTGTATGCACATAGAATCTTTGTCTATGTACATACACATACTTGTGACATGCATTCTTTTGTTTGTTTTTTTTACTTAATTTCATTTTTAAAGGGAAAATACTTTATGTTGAAAGTAAACATGGGTCATGTGGATGATATGATTGGATATTGTAATGTACAATTCCATTTGAATCATGTATCTGATTTCCCTTTAGTGAGGAAATTAGAATATGATTTTCCTTTTTCGTATACATATGTAAGAAGAATATTATTTTACTTAAATAGAAGAGTGATAGCTAAGTAGACTAGAGCACCTCAGGGTAGATGCTACTAGAGGGTAGATAGTTGTTATAAGATGTTGTATTGTAGAAAGTTACCTTCCAGGACGGGTGTCAAAATGAAACTTTCAAAGAGTATAGGTTTGCTTTACCAAAACTTATTGTTTGTTGTTGCAACAAAGTTTTTATGCTTGGCCAATCACTATAGTTCATTTTGTATGTATGAACTCTGTGATAACACTCTCTACCATTCCTAGCATAGATCTTGCATTTTATTTTCTAACTTGTAAATAGAAATTGCATGTTGATGTATGGGAACACACTTGATTCCACCTTGCAGATGGTTCTCTTACTAAACTTTCCATGCAGGGTCGGGTACTCTTTAAGTCGGAAGAATTCTAGGGAAGCGTAAGCTTTGTGGTTGGGTGGTAAAGCGCTTCAACCATGTTCTGTCCACTAGTGTAGGTGAGCGTCAAGAGGAACCTTAGATGTACACAAAACTATTTAGTCTATGATGCAACCTTGATGTAAAACTTGATGTACCTTGATGTAAAAGTTGTACCATGTAATGACTTTGTGGCCTTATGAGCCAAGTCAAACTTGATACTGTAATTTGACTTCTGGATTGAATATACGAATCTTGACTCATTTTAATTAGACGTGTTGCTATGAACGACTATAGCTACTTAGATATGTCTTTTTAATTTGAATATATTCATGTGTCATTTGCAATAATATTAATTAAGTAATAATCTAGGATGGGTTATTACAAATCACAACTGAATTATGCACGCAATCAAAGTTTGAATATCAGTCTATAAGGAAATGTTTTATATTTCCCTTAGTTCCAATTCGTTGTCATTAATTTCATAGTTAGCTAACAATAATTTCCAGTTAGCTATCAATCAATTATAGTTAGTTGTCAAATCAATGGGCATTATTATAGGAAGTGGGTGAGTTACTTTGTATCTATAAATTTGCAGTGTTTATTGATGAGTAGCAAGAGATCAATGAGTTCTTCTATTCTTCATTTATTCCTTCTGGTGTTTATTCCTTTTACTCCATTCTTTTTTTTTGGTATCAAAGCCAACAACTGAGTGAGGAGCTTTATTGCTAAGTATTACAATTGAGCAACTTCTATTGCAATCTTCAAGGGTGGTTGTTGGATATTGAAGGAGTCGCACAGAGGTTGAGTTGAGCACTAGTGTATGATTGAAGGGTGCTAACTATGACTGTGCCTAAGGATCCTAAGTAGATTCAATCTAAATAGTTTTTCCATTGTTGTTTTTAGCCATTGAAGGGAGTGTCAGTCAAAAGAAGGATGTACCCATTGCCACCAAGTTTGTTTCTAAACTTGTTGCTACCAAGCCAAAGATTATTGTGAAAAGGAAAGATGTGACTATTGAAGTGTTTTGAAGTTGTGAAATTGCCATGTTTGGGTTGATTTCCTTAGAAATCACAACTTTTATGTGACCAATGTTTGTATTTGGGTTAAGGGACTGGTAAAATTTCATTATTTATTGGTCTCTTTAAAAATGCCAAGTTTATATAAATCATATTTAATAGAATCAAATAAATCAGATGGCTCCAATTATGTTAATTGGAAGTTCAAGATGTAGTGCCCCTTCGTATCGACATTTGTATAACTGTTGTTCGTAATTTCGTTGCCTGCTGTGTTATGTGGTAAGCGTATTATTTTAATGGCTTTTGCAAAATCCATTGGTTAAATTAAAATTTGCTTATAATATAAATTAAACAAAATTTGGAAATTAAAATGATAAGATTTGTAATAAACGATTAAATCAAACAATTGTTTGGTTTAAAAAGTAAATGTTATATTAAATAATTAGATAAAAGTTACTGAATTGAATTATATTTTAATCATTTGTTATCATCAGTTAAATTATGGGAAGCAATTACAGCTGCAGAGCAGTTACAAATTTATGCAACTGCAGGGCATGCAAAATAAATTACAACTATATTTAGCATATGAAACAGACAACCAAATGGGGGGTCTGCTTGTGCTATTGGCTGCATGCACCGTTATAAAATTGATGGTAATGGTGAGAGGCATTCGTTCCAGGAGGCCATATCATTGTTACCCACTTCATCTTTGTGGGTTGAAGTAGCCTTCTACACAGGCTAGCGAATTCTCTTCTCATCACTCGCACGGGGCTGAATCTCTCTCTAAGTGAGAATTTATCATGTATGCCAAGGGCAGTTTTGGAGACCGAGAGTGGTAGAGGAGGACACTCTGCTTGATGAGCATTCCTCGCCTCATGCCTGTAAGCAAATTTGAACCCGCAAGTATTATCTTTTTTTTCGTAACAATATCTTGTCTCACGCTCAAGAATCTAGTAGCTATAAAACCTCAATATTTTGTTTTGATTTTCTTTGCTCTTTATATTGTAAAAAGTTTGAATAAGCAACTGTAGAGAGATTGGTTGGGTTTGTCTCCTTTAAAGCAAAAATATGCTTGATAGGGCATCGTTACATTCTTCTTGTAAACTTCGTCGGTTGGTATGATCAATGTGGGCTAACAGTTCCTAGACGTTGTTTCTTCTGCGTACGTTTAATATTCCAACATTTCTTTAGGAAAGATTTGTAACTGTATTCATAATCTTCTGCACATCGTCAAAGTTGTGTCTCATTGTTTTATCAATAATGAGTTTCTATAAAAATTTATTTATGCATATCCTGTGTGGCGGCACTCTGTCAACAGTTCGCATGTCTTGCCCATGCCTTCACATTTTGAATGCATGTCTCCCTGCGCACTCAATGACCAACTACAATTGTAATGCGTTTGCTTATATTTCGATGGGTATGAGTGTATGGCGGTTGGTAGTTGCAAACAGCCATTTATTTAACTAAGTGTTTACGGAGTAGTGAGGACAGTAGGTAAAATAATACATTTCATAGCACCCGCAAAAGATAATTTTCTGGCCTACCCAAAGGCTATATCCTTATTCACATATGGTAACTCGCATTACCATTAAACTTTCAGAACGAAATCAGAGCTTGAAGTGATCACAATTATTAATGGTATCCTCTAAACAGCATTGGAATATCTTATTAATAGCAATAGGCTTGGTTGATATTGAAATTGGAACTCCCCCTATATCATTCTCCTTGACAGGAGTTAAAAACAGCTACACGTCTATTCAACAAACATCATCGACCTTGTCCCATACATGCATGGAAGTGAATCCATCATTCGTGAGGTTACATGACAGGATTCTTTTGACCTTTTCCTGGCTTGTCTATATATGATTAGATTGGATACTAATTTGAAAGCTTCCAATTAATTGATAGGAGCGTTATTTCTAGGCAACAAATTTATGATATATTTTGAATATCAGATCACTCTTCACTGCAATGTAACGTAGTCAGCCTGTCAAACGATGATGTATCGCCCTCCTTTCTACTCTCTATCCGTTTAGACCATATGTTGTATGTTTCAATGGGTGCCATGCCCGTTTGATAGCTGTCATTTTGGCACGGACAGGGAGAGCGTCAGCAAGGTTGGGAATTTGGCTTAGCAACTGCAATAACTCCCAAAATTCCTCTATCAAACATCTTTGATGGGTACGCATACTTTGTTCCTTAGCTCCCATTTGGGCACAGGCATGAAGGGAAGCCATGCATATCTGCTGATCAATATATGTGTGAACCCCTTTATTATTACTCTGAATCTCATGCGTATCTTCTGTAGTTTATGCGCCTTCATGCAAAATATTTATATATATACAGTGCACTCCACACTTTTAATGCGCTGAATATAAAGTGTTGCGCTTATATCTTATCTATATATATTCCACATTATAATTTGTTAAAATGTATTGAGAACTGCGTGTTGTTAATGTAATATACACAAGTATATATATACACCATATATCCATAATGCAAAGGAATAATTCTGCCTTGTAACTGATTGAGATTATTAGACAAATGTATAGAAGAATCAATTAGAATCAGATTTAGGGGTATTGATTTATGAATACTTATATATTTATATGATTATATATATAAGTAGTATGATTGGTTAATGGTAAATAAGGTTATGTTCCTTATATGGAATAGGTTAGGGAATTTTTATGTGAATGGGTAATAAAGAATTAGGAAAACATGCTAAAGAAAGGAGATTTGAATTTGGATAGTTTATTGTTAGTATGAGTAAGTTAAAGTAAATTTGATGTAAATAGATAGGTTATTTAACTTAAATAGTTTTTAATTTAATGTTGGATGACTAGTATTATTTAAATGGAGGTATGTATTAGACTTTAAATAAGAGAGTTTTTACTTACAGATGCTACTATCATGAAGTGCCGCCGTATCTAGGAAAGGACTAAGTAAAATACAATTGAATATTTTGGTGCTATGTAGGGACGTTGAATTATTCCTAACTAATGTTTTATATTTCGATGTCAAGTTAGAGATTAGAAGTATGTTTTATTATATTGGCACACATTATGATAATTGATGAGATTTAAATCCTTTAAGAATTGATTTCTTTATGTTCTCAAATATTTGAATTGTAGATAAGATTAATGAATTAAATTACCTGTTGATTGTGGAATTATTGTGTATTTGGAAGGACTATAATATAGTGGTAAACATTCCAACAAGTAACTTAAGTAGTATGAATTAACGAGTAATTGAATTGAGGAGAAGGTTATGATTGTCTTGGGTTGTTTGTTGATTGAATTTTGGTTATTGTTCAAAAGATGTATTGTTGTATAGTTGGAGTGTTTATGTTGGGAATGCAAGGATTTGGTTGTAATGTCAGAATGTTTCCCTGTGGTGATTATGTGAGTGATCTTGTAAGTGAGTTGGCTATGTTAGTCTTCTTTTGAGCATGAAGATTTCACTGTGATGTTTCCACTCGCAATTTTATACTTAAATGGTGGATTGAAAATAGTCCTTTGTGATCTCGTTATGATGTTTATATTCTTATTCCACCTTTGTCATTTTGTGAGTATGGGATTTTAATAGTCTTTGAGATCATGTTAATATTGTCATTTCTTGTTGGGGGAAAACCCTTGTTTTAGCACTTTGTGAGTCTTCCAGAGGTTAGAGGGGTTATGGTTTCTTCTTGCAAGAGATGGTATGGGGGTCTGGCGACTTGGGAGGATTGCCTTGGGTAACCCATATTAGGCCTGGTGTAATTATTTGAGTTTTATGTTGTTTCACCTATAAGTGGGTGGTTGTATGATTCTGTCATTTTGATGATGGTTGATCTTGCACTTGATTGTAGTTTTCGTTACTTTGAAGTTCCAGTGTGAGATGGTGCATGCCTCACTTGGTGCAGTTATTTTGTTAGATTTGGTTTCTTGTGCAAATTGGCTTGCCGTTTATGATTGTGAGATAATGTTGTTAGTTGGGGGAGTGGCTCTCAATGGGGGTCTGACACCCAAAGTGGTTGAGCCAGGGTAACCCTTGGGAGTTTAATCAAGTGATAACTTAATTAATTCACTAGGGGGTTGGGTAGTTTCCACACATTAATTCAAATAATGTAGCCTCGCTCATGGGCTCAAGTGCTTGTTTAGGCTTGGGATGAGTGGGAAGGCTGGAATGGCAAGATCAACTACCTTGCCTCTACGTAGTAATCCTGCAAGGTAGATTGATCCCACATGGCAAGCATGGGGGTCCGGTGACTGGTAGAGGTTACCAGGGTAACTTAGGATGAGGGCTGACAGCCTAGGAAGGTTACACCAGGGTAACCCATGTCTACCTATGCAATGACACTCCACCCTTTAACAACCTTGTATGATGTTCCCCTCTAGTTTTTCTTGAGCCTCTGGAAGCGGATGTTGACATGTGCATGCTGATGATTGGTTATGTTGTCTTATGTTGGTTATTTCTTATGATTGGTTACATCTTGTGATGGATATTTCTTGTGTTGGAGGTTACTTTATGTTATTGTTGTTCTTGTGGTAGAGTCTTGTATTCCTTGTTTCATTTGATGGATTTTGTTGGGGGTCTTTCTTGTCTTCTCCTAGCACGGGGGGTGGGCCTTCGGGTCCATGTGGTTGGGTGGAACATGCTATGCACCCCATTGGGTCCCCAACGGAGATCAAGTTGAAGCCAGTTGCAGTGACTCCTGAGTTGTACCAGAGTTGGATCTAGCCTTGCAACTTGTACTCATTCAATTCATTTGTATCATCCCATGTTATCATACTTTTTTCTTACATGTTGGGAAGTACTATTGTAATGATGTAATCCTTGAGCATTGTATCTTCATGATATTAATGTAATGATCATGTTCATGTTATTTATCTTTCATGTGATGTAAAGATGTTGATACGAAAAGTAATGCAGTCATGTAACCCCAAGGGACTTGTTATATGTTGTTCATGTATTGTTTCATTTTAAGTGATGAATGTTAATGTTCACTTCTTACTAGTTCGTTTAATAATTAAAAAAAATGTGCCATAATTGTTTGACATGTATTAGTTTCCTTTGGGGTTGTGTAGCGGGGCGTTACACAAGATGCATACCCTAATGGAAGGGTATAATGTTTAGAGCATTGTAAATGGTATAAAGGCCAAACCTGCTACTCCTCAAGTTGTTGTTCAAGATTGGGAGAAAAGAGAATGCAAAGCCAAGATTTTTTTACATATGTTTGTAAAGGATTCTATCATCTCTCATATTCATGATGTCACTACCTCTACAGGTATATGGAAAAATTTGAAAGGTTTCTATGAGATTACAAACACAAATATAATTTCTTTTAAAGAGAAATTTACTTTCAATAAAAATGGAAGCAAATGAATGCATTTAGTGACTATTTATCCAAAGTTAAGGAATTAAGGGATAAATTAGCTAACATTGGTGAATTAGTTTCAAGTAGCAACTTAGTTGTTGTTACTTTGTGTAAGAATTGGATATGAAGGTAGCCACCCAAGATCTAGAGGCCTAATAGAAAGTACAAGCATAAGAGAGATAGAAACAATATGACAAGAATAAACTGTATTCTTATTAATGAATACAAATATGATATGTTGGACAAAAGTAGATAGGAGACCCCTTGGTTATATAGCCAAGGTGAGAACATAGAAGGGCATAAGATTATGACAAGTTTCGTAATCTTATGACATGAGACAACTATGAAAACCTATCACTCCACCTAAAGTGGAAAAGTGATAATGTGATAATCACCACAAAAGGTGGATCACCCTCAAAAGGTGAAGATATAATCACATGATGTGTACACAAAAGGTGGAAGTGATAAAGTAATGATATGTTAGGTCCACCAAAAGTGGAAATTATCCAACAACCTCCTATGTGGTCCCTAAGTAAACTTAACTAAGGTGTAATCATGACCTAGGACAAGGTACAACACTTTTAATTGCACCAACACTTTGAATGGAATGATAAGTGATTATCAAGTGTTCATTACTAGTTTGGTTGCAAGGAAAAATGCACCATCTTTTGAAAATTTGGCACATATTCTTCTACAAGAAGAGGAGAGAATGAAGCATGTGGACAACAAACTTTAGAGTGTAGATTCAACTTTGATCGCTAAGGACAAGAAGCCATCCAAAGGAAAACAATGGGCAAGGATCAAAGGAGGTAAATTAGATAATAAGAAAAAAGGTATCAATATGGAGCATCATCTAAATCAAATTCCAATGTAAAGAAAAATAGAAATTGTAACTATTATGGAAAAATTTGGACATTATGCTTATGAATATCGAAAAAATAAGTTTATTAAGTCCAAAAATTATAAAAATGAAGGTAACTATATGAATGGTGAGGATGAGGCAATTAATAACCTTCATAATATAAAGTTATTTATTTTAGATGCTGCTCTTTCTATTGAAACAAATGATTGCAATAATTGGTTCATAGAGTTAGGGTATCAATTCATGTCATGTCATAGAAATTGGTTTTAACAAAATTTTAATGAGAAAATGATGGTTGTAGGATCTATTTAGGAGATGATAAGTCTAATGACATAAAAGGTTATGGTGATATAAGTGTAAAATTTCCTAATATAAATGCAAAGCAACTTGTAAATGCAATGTATGTCCCAAGAATTAAGAAAAAAATAAAATCAATTTCAGCCATACTTGATCAAGGTTTAAAATTTTAATCCTCAAAGACTAGTTTCCAAGTAAAGGACATGAAAGATAACCATAATGTGATTGTTGAAGGAATCAAAATAGGAGGTTTGTATAAACTTGATGTTAAAGTAGAAATTCATCAAGCAATGGATTCTACATGTGTATCAACTGAAGAACTATGACACAAGAGGTATGGTAATTTAAATCTTCAAGATATTATTTCTCTACAAAGAAAAGATATGATGCAAGGTCTTCCAATATTAAAGAATAAATAAATTAGTTGTGATGGTTGTGCATTGGGTAAACAACATAGAAACTAATTTTCAATAGAGTCAAATTAAAGACAAAGAAACACTCTTGAATTAGCACATACAAATGTGTGTGGTCCGATGCACACAAAGTCACTTGGAGGAGCTTCTTAATTTCTTATATTTATTGATGATAGCACTAGATATACTTGAGTCATGTTTTGAATGCTTCAAATAATTAAAAATTATGGTGGAAAAAAAAAACAAATCACAATATTAAAAATATTAGATCAAATCAAGGGAGAATACACTTCATTTTTTTGTGAAATATTGTAAAGATAATGGTATTATCAAGAAATATGTAGTTCCTCATAGTCCAGAACAAAATGGTGTAGCTGAGAGGAAAATAGATCAATAGTTGAGTGTGCTAGGAGTATTCCCAAAGGTAAAAAATATCCTTAATAATTTGTGGGTTGAAGCAATTATACAACTGTTTATTTTTTGAATTGAAGACCAACCAAGTATCAAGAAAATAAAAATCCTTATGAGGCTTTAACAGGTGCTAAACCTAGTGTTAGTCATTTGAGAATCTTTGGAATTAAGGCTTTTCATCACATTCCAAAAGGAAATAGGAGGAAATTTGAAGCTAAGTCAATCAAATGTATATTCATTGGTTATTGTGCATATCATAAGGCCTACAAAATGTATAATCCTACTACCATAGAGTTTTTTCTGGTAGAGATGTAATATATCAAGAATTTTTAGATGATATTCAAGAGGAAGAAAATGAAGAAAACACTACTTCATGGAAACTACTTGAAGAACACAATAAAAGTTTAGAGGGGCGCGAATTGTTCAAGAGAAAAGTGTGAATTTTTCAAGAAGCAGATTGTGAATTACTTCTAGTGCAGATTTGAGTCTCAGGAAGGGCAGATTGTTATATGTTATTGTTGCCATTATTGGTGCTAAATATTGGCCTTGTGATTGGCCTCATTATAAAGTGAATTGTTTCCTTTGTTTATATATATAAGAGATATATTCGTTGTTGGGTTTTTCTCCCTCAAGAGGAGGGTTTTCCCAAGGTATCTGTTGTGTTATTGTGTCTAATTTTTTGAATTAAATTCTGCATATGTAATCTGATCATAAAACAACATGGTATCAAAGTGGGTTTTGTGTGAAGATCTGATCAAATTTGTGGAAGAACTTAATTATTCAATTTATTATTCTGTCTGGTCAATGTTATCGCCACTTATGATTGAAGGCTCATTTGGTATTGGAGTGCAAGTATTCTATCTATTGGCACTCAGTCGAATTGAAGGAGAGCATCTAGCGAACTAGTTGTATCTCTTTTTTAGCTCCTCATTGACATCAACAAAGGTACTCCTTCAAATTGAAGACTTAGTGATACAACCAATAATTGAATTCATGAAGCTGGAAGTTGTCGAGTTTTTCTAAGATATCATGGAAATTTAAGGAATTGCTCCTCTTCTTTGCGTCATTCATGTAGGACTATTTATTGTGTTTTGGGAGTTATGGCCAACCATCTATACAAATGTGTGGGCACAATAATTTCATAATAATCAACTAAAAGGAGCCATCTACTAGTGGAGACCAAAATTCTTATATTTGCATGTCACCTGGGCATTGTCTAGAGCAAGGCAAAAGAGGTATTGTGTGATTTCATGCATATATATCAAACAACTCAGAGCATATGTTGTGAAAGGCAATTGCTGGTTGTACTATGGAATTTTATCAAAGATTTATTTAAGAAGTGATAAATTCTAAGAGGCGTGTCAAGGCAATGAGTGTGGAATTTATAAGAAATTCAATTCAAATTGTGAGAGTATTAAGAGCTTTTTGGAAGTTGGTCGTGAGTCTCAAAAATAAGAGAATTCGTGGTCAAAAGGAAGTATGTAATTGCAATGTTGAGTTGGTCTAAAGGAGTCTACAAGGAATCGCATGAAAGCCTATAGGAATTCTCCACAGGAGATGTGTCAGAAGGAACTGTTGTTTCTGAATTAGCATTCAGGAACAAAATTAATATAGCTCTTTGGTTAGATAAATGCAGACCTGAAAAGAATTTTGATCTCATTGAGATAAGTATCCTATTATTATTTATATTCCTTTTAATCTAGAGTAAATTTTTTAGTCTGTTAAGTTGTGCAGATCTGATGTCATTTATTCATCATGTGTTGCTAGTGAGTGGGTTGCATCTGTTTCATAATTTGGTGGGTTGTAGCAAGAAACAGAGTACATCATAAATTTGAATGGTTAAAGACCATGATCAAATTTAACCTTGTCAGGGGCCTATGTTCAAGTCGTGAAGGTTGTGGACTGATTTGAGCACAAAGAGCAACAAGTCATACTGTGTCCAGCATTTGCATCCATCAGAATATTTAAAGAGATATGTTTTCCTTGTTTGTTTGAAATCACCTTTCTAGGCTGAATTTTAGTTTGTTGAGTTATATCATTTATTTGGATCATGTGTATTTAGTAAAGAGAGATCGTGGTTTCTCTTGAATTGTGTTCACTAGCATACGATCCTTTGAAGATTCAAACTATTATCTGCAAGACATTTTTCATGCTAGTTGTGAATATTTCTGAGTGTGACTCTGAAATAAAAAGAGAACTGCAATTTCGATGGTGATAAGTTGATCACATTGATATCATTCTCTAATGTGTGAACTGTGATAGAGCCTTGACTCTTATAGAGGGTAGGTTCTTCATGCTAACTGCATAATGCATTCAAGAAATCTATAGTTGTTCATATTGTCTTTTGTTGTGCTGAGTTTAGCACAGTTCTCGAGAGGAGCAAAATATGGAAGAAAGAGTTATATCATAATTCAATAAAGATAAGTTTCTTTATCCCTTCATTCTGATCTTTTGATATATTTCTCCTATAGGTTGATTCATTTATATTCATGTTTTAATATTGCTCATAAATTCTTATGTATTCATGCTATAACCTGAGATAGTAAACCTTGTATGATTCTAGCCTTGATATTTCTTTGGATAGTTATAAATTGTTAGTAATCTCTCTCTAAAATGCTTCCAGGACAGATCTAGGAGCAAGAAGGTGATGAGATATTTCTTAGTGATGAAAAGAATTCATGTTGACCAAAGAAATGATCAAGCGTGAAGTCACAACTTGCAGCCATGGGACTAGGTTGGTGGCTAGAGGAAGTTCACTTCTAGAAGTCTTCTTTGCAATATCTGAAGTAGGGATCAAGAGGGAGTTTTGTAACTCACTGAGAAGAAGTGAAGATTACTGTATTGCAAGGCTAGGTGTTAAATCCTTAGAGGATCCCTTCAGCTACTAAGATTAGAATTGCTCAAGATAGTCATCTAGATTTTTCATTGGTAGCTCTGCAAACCTATTCAGAATAGTGTGATTTGGGATGATGGCAAGGAGGTCATTCCTGAACTCTCTACAATATCAAAGGTGTGCTCTAGAAAACTTTTTCTAAGGCAAGCATTGCAGGAAATCTTGGATGAAGAGGTCAAAAGGTTGATGCAAGCATTTGAAGGTTTAGAGGGAGCCTACTAAACTTGAAGAATATGGTAATTATCTAGTTGATCTTGGTTCTTTATGTTGATTTATTCTTACTAGAGAAGATCACCTCATTATCAAATGCAAGAAGGAGCTAGCTGAGAGGGAGTGTTGATGTTATAGCAGCTTCAGGCTCATCCTTCCACCCA
>VDFB02058242.1:74323029-74334246 GCA_007258455.2 Sequoia sempervirens | reverse complement strand
TATGAGAATTAAGATTCTCGAATAATTTATATACCTTCTTTCAATAATTAGCATTAGAAATTAATACTTGGTTCATATTGTATACCCACCTCCCAATGGTCTTGGAATGGATGCATTTAGATGGAGAAGGATTTCAAAAGGCTCATGGTACTTGCGGACCCCTCAAAGGCATGATATACAACACATGAACTTTATTTATGAAATTTGGTCTTTTGTTGTTGGCTTCTAGTATGAATGTTATCTATAAGGTGGAGATTCTTGGTTGAGACTCTCAATCTTCCATTGTTGGTTTCTAGTGTGATTATACAATATGCTCGCCAAGTATTAATTTCTAATGTTAATTATTCAAAGAAGGTTTTGTTTCATAAAAAGAGACCTATGTTGACATATTCCAAGGCATGTTATTATCCACAATGCATGGCACTTCTTCACATCTCTACCAAGTTCTAAACAGATACAGATCTGCCATTTCCATGGAGGAGATTGATGATTTAAAAAGAAAATATCATGCCATTTATTTCTTGAGAAGTCATGTGTTGCATTCATGATTTGCAACTTCCATCATCCAAAAAGAAATTTTGTTATCATTATGTGCCTGATATTAACAAAACAAAACCTTCATTTGAGCATGATCGCCAACACAAGGGTAAACAAGTGGAAACAAAAGAAAGCTCGGTTAATGGCTTTCAGCATGTTGGTGGAAAATCTGTATCTTTTTTAAAGTGGCTTCCTAGCTTATCAATCTTATGTTTAGTAAGGTTTTGTAATCTCCATTGTCTTATGTATTTGGGTCATGGGTATATCTAGTATGATGTCTTCTTTTCGGTATTTTGGGTGCATAAGAGAATGTGCATATGTAGTGATGTATTCAACCAATGTGCTTTTGTAACGTTGTAATCAGACAATTGGTCATTCGTACTAGGACCTCACTGGTCTTTTTGATATTTTGTAAAATTTGTTACTCGGACTGCAAATGGGGGTTTTCTTGTTGGTTCTTTCCCACCAGTATGTCCACCTGAACCAACTATATGTAAATTATTATATATAAATAAAATTATAAGTGGTCTCCCACTTTTGCTTAAAAAAAAAAGTTCTTGTAAATGTCCACATCTTTTTCCTTGACACAGTTTCTATTTCTTAAAAGATTTCTTATGATTTTTCATAATGTTGGTCAATACTTTACTGTAAATATTCTATAGTCATGCTCTTAAATGTCATAAGAGGGTTTCATCTTATAAAGCTATAATGATATTATATGCTCTTAGAACATCTTAGACACCTCCCAAAGCATTCAACAAATGACAAATAACTACCAACACAAAGTGAGATACCTCATTTCCTAATATGAGGACAAAATAATAAATCAAAATATTAGGATGCAAGGTTGACCCACCTTTCCCAATACTTGGCTAAGTTTATCATCTATTGAGGAGTGGATCCCAACAATAATTGTTCTTAGTGCTTACTACTAATCCAAGGAATACCTATTCATTTTTTATTTATTGTATGCCTAATGACACCTCATCTCAAGTTAAATTGTGGGAATGGATTTTACGCCTCCCTATGACTAAATGGCTGTGAGGTGAATATGATATGGTGGAAAACCAAGACATGTTGGTTTTAGTTCTCATAAACTCTCTGGATAAAAAATAATTGAATTCCTACATCCTAACTAGAAATACCATGAGGGGATTTAGATCCCATTTTAGACAAAATAGTGCCTCTGCACTTACTAGTTCACTTGGACCAACTAAAGAGATGGTGAACTAAGGGAAACTTAGTTGTATTGATAGATTAAAACTTGTTTCCATTGTCCCTCTCCACAAACACCCTATTTAAGTAGATTCTATTAAAACCTATCTCACATATCACTCAATTTTTGGAACTCTTTTCAAACTTCTTATTCCTCATATTCCACAATCTATCCTTCAAGCTCAACACTTCCCCCCTCAATCAAATTGATCACCTTGCTTCCCTAATAACCCTTTGGCTGATGTTCCTAGACCTCATCAAAATGGTAAGTCGATACAGTTGTGGAATGATGTGATTAAATCTATAGCACTACCTTACTATGATCTTATAATAAGAATATGGCTAGAAAGAGATCTAGAATGGAAAAATATGATCCAAATAGAAAAAAAAAAACTTGTTTTGGCTTTAGCACTTACTAATAACTTTTCTACAATGAGTGGTTGCTTCCGTTGAAATAAAACTTAGAAGATTTGAACTTAATTGTGGTAGAGAATCTCAATTAAGAGATAGGCTACATTGAATGAAAGGATATAAGGGATACAAATTATTTTTTAGTTATCTCGAACATATTTGCATTCTCGAGAGTGGATAATATATATCGTTGATCAAGAGAGGTAGTTCCATGACAACTCTAATGATATTAAATCCATTTTCCTCCAACATTACAAATAATTTTTAATTGATCTAGTTGAAGGAGATCCACTTCAAGTTATAGTTGAGGAATTGATTGGCACTTGCATACCCAAAATAATTGGTCTCAAAAAATAGGCACATTTAGATAATTTATCCACCCTTGAGGAGGTTTATATTTCCTTGAAGGATTTGAATACTCAAAAAGTCTTTGAATAGATGGTTTAGCTACACAATTCCTTAAAACAATATGTCCATTCATCAAGGAGGACTCTATGAGGTATAAAAAGTAGCTTTATCAAAGGGATCCATCATTTAAATTCTATTAATCAAGGGTTGATAAATTAATTCCTAAAGGAAAAATATTTTTTTTATCTGAGGGTGGATACTAATTACTCTTCTTAATACGTCCTACAAGATTGTAGCTAAATCCATAGCTAAAATAATTGAACAGATGACACAAGAAATTGTAAGACTAGAAAAAACTATATTTATAAGAGGGAGATTTAAATTATAAAACTTGAATCTTTTTAAGGTATCTCATTAGATTCTACTTACTCTAACTTAAATTTAAAAAACAACATTAAAATCCACAAAACAAATTTCAAAGACATAATAAATTATTAAAATATTATTTAAAAATCTAATTGTAACATGAACATGTTATAGTAATAAATATTCAAATTTTAAATCTATGAAAATATATATAACCAAATGATCCTTAGTTTTCATATATAATTTGTGATGAGAATGTTGAATACTATAATTTTTTAGGCCAATCTTTAGGCACTAATTCACCATTGTTAAAATGATCCTTAGTTTATTCATTGTTTTTTTTATGATTATAATTTTTTTCAATTTCTATTAAACCAAACTCAAAATAATGGTATAGATTAAGATTCTTGTCTTTATCATAATTAGATGTTGTATAAATTGTTAAATTATGTATTTTTTAACATATATAAAATGTATGGTTGGATTAGTGAGATATTTATAACAAGTATGCAATATATTTAATCATATAATTATTTTTGTAATAGAGATGAATAATTAAATAAATGCTATAACAATATATAAGAGTTAGATAAAAGAATTAAAATTAAATGTATTAATAACAAATAGTGATACTATTATTGAGGGTAATATAAAGGGGGGTCATCATACTAAAATAAGTCGCAAATAAAATCACCCGAGTAAGAAAAGTATTTTATTGATAATCTTATTAGGGATGCTAAGATGGTAATAAAAGTTTTGCAAGCAACAATGAGCTGACAAATAATAGTGTTTATGTGCTATGTAAACATGATATCACTATCACATTAACATTTCTATTATGAGTAAAGTTTAATATTATTTGTGAGTAATAAAATTGATAGAATGTTTGTATTAATTGTAGAGGGAGCCTTAATATCATCGAGTATTGTTAATACTCTTATCAATATTCATATCGATAGTTACCTTAATACTAATGTTAGCATACTTAACCTTATTAATGTTCATCGATAATTGGATAGCATTTTTGGCAAAACCTTTTATAGATGTTGAAATATGAGAGGAAAATAAATAAATAAATGCAAACCATATAATTATTCATGTTGTTATTACCATCAAAAGTTACATATTTAGTACTTTAAATGCCATCATTGGGTCATGAGGAACTATCCTAATAATCATAATACCATATTGACCTTACTGTCAACAAGAAATAGAAGTAGGAACTCATTGTGGGTTACGATGACATAACCATTATAATGAGAATATTATTAGTGTAACCATTAAATTGTGATACTTGCAAATTTAATATTTAAAGTATAGTTAATAGTGAGAGATGCATTAATAATAGTATCGCATTAGCAAGTTAAACCAACAAATTAATTAAAGAAAGGATGTTAATTCTATTGGAGATGGTTATTGTTGCATCATAAACACTTAAAGCATTAATTAGCGTAATTAAAGGATTCAAAAAAAAAAATTATTGGTTTTTCTAGTGAAAAATTATGGGCACAACCATTATATATTTTTAACATATAAAATGTATGGTTGGATTAGTATATTACTTATAACAAGTATGCACATGAAATCAAACTCTTATTAGATTTGATTCTTAATAAATTAAGGTTTTAATCCATTCAATTCTATAGCTTTATGCAATCTATAAGTTTTAAATAGTTTGATGGTATCTAAACTTTCACATATGGCCATGATAAATGTCTCAATATTTGCTTCCACCCATATAATTTTTATTGCTCCTGGTTATATAATTGAGATGATTCAATGGTACGTTATTACTGTAATTCATCCTCATATGGGAGGATTTTATATTACTCCATTAAATTCATCCCTCTTTATGAGATTCTTTGAATATTGATATTCTAGTGTGAATTCTTAATTCTAGATGTATCTTAACTAGATAAATTTAGGTTCAATGAAGGCAATAGAACTTTTTTTTCACTTACATAATCCTATTTTGAAGTTCATTTATGTTAACAACTATTAGATTAGATATTTTTATCCCCAATTATTTTCAAATAGTTTTACACTAATCTTTGTTTTCTTATTCTTTCTTTCATTGTTTCATTTAAAATTTGAACCATTTAAGGATGCTATGTTATAGATTATAGTTGTCTTCCAATTCTTTTTAAAATGTTAATGGTATGAAAATATTATTGATGAGAAGATGAATTATTAGAACTTTTTTAGATAATATATTCTCTATATCTAGATATATTATTTACCAAGGTCTCATTGCTTCTTTAGGTGTACATACATATATAACATGGAAAATGAAGATGTTCCAACTGCAAAAAATTTGTTTGGAAATAACACTAATGAGATTAAAAAATTGAGAGATTCATTAGCACAGGGTGCAAACCCGGGGATATATAGTGAACCATGCATGTTAATATTGTATAGTCTAGAAAAACTAAAATTTGAACTTGAGAGGACTAGTGCATATTCCCCAGATAGAGTAGCTGCTATTCTTTCCCACATGTGGGAAGAAGTACATGGTGACGTTCCCCTTAAACAAATACAAGATAGTGTCACCAAAGAAATGATAAAAGCCACTTGTTTTCCATTTTATCAAAATGTGTGTAAGGTTAGGGGATACCAAGTCACTAGATGTGTCGATCATGCTATGGCCTCATTGATCTACCCCTGATTTCTCGCAGCACATGGTCTATACCCAAACAATGACCATATTCCATTGTATTTTGTTCAACAGTTGTATGTTGAGGTCCATTTGGGCCTCAAAGTTAACTACCTGGACATTCCACCATATGCTGGTGAGGGGCGTGGTAGGATTGTTGATAGGCCCACCTATCATCGAGCAAATAGACCACCCCCAGTGTTTAGGGTATTGGTTGGTGAGAGGTCTCCTGCTCTCACCCCAGCTCTATCCCCCATAGCAGATGAGGTTGTCGTTGCTTCCCAAAAGGAAGCAATTGACACTGTAGGTGACATTGTGGTTGCCACCACTAGGATATCTAATGATCATGTAGGTCAGTATTTGATGTCCAGACATTCCTGATCCACACCATTTTCAGCACAGTGGACCACCATGGATCCTTTTACAGTGGTCAGCATCCCTACTCCTACATAGCTTGATGCACTTACAGGAGATATGGCACGCATGATTCTGCATTGTTTGGCTGAGGACCTATTGGAGGCATATGCCCACATTGCATCAGACAATGGGATTGGTATAGAGCATGTTAGAGATCATTTGAGATGCAGAGGTCGTTCAGTTCCAGGATCCCATCACTCTCAGTCGAGCACTAGTGCGCATCAAGATCCACCCACAGTTCATTTGCCAACTGCACAGACTATGGGTTTTACTGATATGTTGATTGGTTCTGGTTCATCATCGTTGATGAAATCTCACCTTCATAGTGCTCTACATTCATCATTTCTGGAACGACATGGGATAGATCGGATGGATGCAGATGTTGATTCGTCGCTTGACCATTTGGTGGATATGGTGGAGGCGACCGTTTCAGAGGACTTAGGTCATCCGATATCAGATGATGTGCATGTATGTGTGCATGTGCATGTTTCAATTCTTTTTTCATTATTTTTAATTTTTTTTTAACTATATATTCATGTAAGTTGATATATATATATATATATATATATTGTTACAGGTGGGCATACCTCATATCACTATGCCACTTTGATTTTCATAATTTTTCCAACCACATAATTATTTTATGGCTTTGCAAATTACTATATATTCTAACTTTGCACTTTGAAAGAAACCATTATTTTTTCTTAATTATTCATGAAACTACACCTTCATGTACAATGACGTAGCATTCTAATGTTGATATTTGGTGATCAATATCCCCTATCCAATCTACATTGCAACATCTAATTAGCTTAATATTTTTCTAAACTCCCATTGAATTTAATCTAATGATCAATAGTTCCTTAAAAATATTTTTTAAATATTTTAATAAATTCCAAATTCTAAGCTCTAGAATTATTTGAAAATTAGAACTCAAATTATACATAAAGCCAATGCAATGTCAGGTTTTCTAGAGAATAACACATGTATACATCAAAACTCAAGCTATATGGTGCCAAGGAATAATAGTTATATATGATAGATTATTCTTTAAATTATGTCTTAACACACATTTGTTTTGAAGGTTTCTAACCATCATTGCACTTGAATGACTATAAATACTTTTAAATGTCCTCAAGTCATCTTAGGCATGCAAGTTGCAATGTTTATCTTATCCTTGACTCCAATTCCTTAAGAATTTTTTTTTTTTTTCAATATTTGTGTTTGGTATTAGTTGATTATTTGGGTTGTGTTTTATGTCCCATAAATTTTTAACTTTTTTCATCTTAGCACATATTGGAAATTTATTTGAAACCTTGAAACATCTTATAGCCCAATTTTGTTGGGGTTCTTTGGATCACCTTTTTATATTCTAAGGTTTTCCTTTGCTATATCACTAGCCTAAAATTTACAAGTCACTTGTATGCATAATCCTCAAACTTTGATGCTTGGCATGGAATTTGACCTATGCGTATCCTATCCTTGGCTATGCATTTATGGATTTGTTTTCATACATGTGCATGTAGTTGTTTTGTGTCTTTGGTCTTTTCTTTTCATCACTTCAATGTTCTCATTATTTTTATGTTTTATGCTCTAGGTATTCCTCAAGCTAGAGTCGAGCCAAATCTAGATATTGGATCAAACGAATCCGTTGAAGAACACATGGACCTCAAAGTTAGGGAGGAGACCCAAGTTCAAACAATGCTTGTTGGAGAGGGGTCAAGATCACTTCCTTCTACTGGTATGGATGAGCATATAAAACTAGCACAAACTTCTCTCACTTATAGCTCATCATGTTTTATCAGTTTGTTTGCTTGCATACATAAACTTCACTTATATTTAACATCATCTCTCACTTTGTTTGCAAAATATTTTGTGACATGTAGGAAGGGCTCAACAAGCAATGAAGTTTTCATGCTCAGTCGCAGCCAAATCTAGACATTGGATCAAATGAATCCACTCAAGAATACATGGTCCCTGGAAGGGAGGAGGTACACAAGTTCAAACAATGATGTTGAGAGAGGGGTCAGGGATCACTTCCTCCTAATAGTATGGATAAGCATATAAAACTAGCTGAGTAGGAGGGAAACAAATTTCTCATAGAAATGTAGATCATTTACTGAAAATGGATATGGAGAAACTGAAATATTATGCCAACCAGCCTTATAATAAGAGAAAGAGGTCAATGACTAAATCTGTAAATGGAATGATCAATCATCATTTCAATCATCTTGATACACTTGAAAAAACCCAATTGTTAATACGTTTACTTCTTTGTGATGAGCTCAAAGAGTCATTACAATTGTTGGGTGTAAATTCGGTATCAAATAAGAAGAAACAAATGGGATTACAAAATAATATTGTTCAAAATGTTAAAAAGGGTTTAGATTCCATTGGGAAAGTATCTCGATCAGTGGATAAGGCCACTACAAGAAGGGTGATGTTGACATCTATTGTACATCAATATATAGCAAGAAAAAGAAAAATGTTTGCACTTTCAACTAAAATTGGTTATAGTAGAACCACATTAATAAAATATGAGAAAAAGAGAAAGTTTTTGGATGAGAGTTTAGAAGGAAATTGGGCAATTATGTGTAGAGCTCCCCGTTTTGACAGGATTGAAGATGTTGTTAGGAACTTGGTCTCAGGTTTTTGGCATGATCAGACTCATCAATAATAAAATACTAGAGATGTTATGAGACATAGGATTGGACCTAGTATTTATGAAAATCATATCAAACATTGGCTAGACATAACACAATTTGAGATGTATAAGAACTTTTGTAATGCATATCCTCATATAAAGATTGTGCAAACAATGTTTCAAAGGTCAAAGCCATATTATGTGAAGATAAACAAGTTTTTTCAAACTTGTTGTTGTCATTATCATATTGAATTTGATCTCTACTATCAGATGTTTCAAAAGATGAGAGAAGAAAGATGCGGGTTTCAAAATGCACCTCCTAAACAGGCAAGTTTGTTCATAAAGTCTATATTATGTGATCATAAAAATGGACCTCAAATAAACTACATAAAAGGAATTTGTGAGACATGTGGAAATTTGGCTAAATTTCCTTCAAGAATTGAGGATACTGCCTAACAAAGACAGTAAATTGCAAGAGGTAAGTACTATTTTTAGAGAGTTTATTTGTTTCAATTTCTCATAGATTTTTATTTGGATTCTCTTTGATGTAATGTTTCATTGATTGTGTGGTTTATTAGTTATTCACATATTTTACTAAAACAGGTACAAGTATGTAAAGTTGCAAATAAATTTTGGGAAAGAATCCACAAGGTTGAACTATGTAGAAGAGGAGATTCCCATTGGAAAATTTATGGAAGATTTTTGAAAATTGATATGACCATACATACAACATTCCTTGTTTGCTAAGTGGCAAGCACAACAATTCAAAACATTGAGAGATACTTTCCCACATGGAACAATTCTATCAGTAGTTGACTTTGCAGAAAATTACTCTTTTGTACATCAAAAGGAGATTCAATCAGAGTATTACTTTTCAAAGCAGATCACTATTATGGTTCATGTGTGTTATCGACATGCACAATCAGAATTGGATGTTGTTGAGAGTACAGATGAAGAACGAGCCATTAAGAAAGAATATCAACTTTATATTAGTGATGATAAAGAGCATGACACACTTTTTGTCCAACATTGCTTTACAATATTTTTTGAGAATTTGAGAAGCAAGGGTGTAAATTTTGAAAATCATTTTGTATGGTCAGATGGATCAGTAGCACAATTCAAATCTTCATGGCCATTCTATGCACTTTGTAGATACCATAAAATCTAGAAAATACCACATGTTTGGAGTTTTTTTTAGAGTGGGCATGGAAAGGGTGAGCATGATGGAGTAGGAGCTTGCATCAAACAAGCTTTAAGAAAGCATCAAATGAGTTATCCAGAAGATCGTCTAGACAATGCACATGATGTTGTTGAATGGTACAAGAAACACTTTGCATCAAATGTGGTTGGCACATCTTCAAGAACAAACCGACACATTCCACATCTAGAGTGTTTTGGGAGATATCGAGTATGTATAAATTACAATAAATCAAAATTTTGAATTTATTTAAATTTAATATATATATATACATATTTGTTCACATATTTTTTTTTGTTGTACATATGTATCTAGGTGTGGATAGAATATCGATGCATGGATGCAAGAGGGTAGAAAAAACAAGATCTTTTCATTGTGTTAGGAGTTCAGATAGTCACCATGGATGGATATTAGACACAAGGGATTACTCTTGCTTTTGCACTGAGTGCATTGAGGGAAACTCTGATTATGCATGCAACAATCAAGAACTTGGATATATTGGTAAATGGGATATGGTGCCACTAGTTGTTTCAGAAACATATGATGAAAATGAGGAAGAAAGATTTGAAGACATTCCTTTGATTTCAATTGATTATGACCATATTTCAGGATTGGTTAGAAAAGGTACACGTGTAAGTTTTCAATAATTTAAATATTATATATATCTAGTTAATGATCTTTATATATTCCTTTTTTAGAATTTTTTTTGTGCAAACCTATGTACAAGAGATGTTTTTGCAGTCATAGCAGAGCCTAGAAACATCGAAGGTGTTAGCTATTATTTATTGCGTTGCACATAAGAGAGGAATAAGCTAACAAAACTTGAAACAAGTGATGGAATGTCATTTCCCACAGGTGAGTTTGAATTTAAAATTTTATATGCATTGTATTCACATGTGCACATTACATTATAAACATTAAATATATATTGTACAAACCTTGAGCATGAAAATGTTGCACATGTTCATATGTCTTTACCCTCGTGTCTGTATGCTTCTTACTATGCAGTTTTGTTGTAGTGTAAGGGACATATCTAAAACAAGTCAAAGTTGTTCAACATGGGATTCATTTTGTTGACTATCAACCTGATAACAAGGTATATCAATATAGTCACTTAATAATTGCTACCACTCTACATCTTCATGCAATTCCACATGCACGTGGCCGAAGAAAATGGAGACTAGATAGTGATGATCATCAAAAAATTCTACATGTTATTGAAGAGCGGGTTGAACCAGAATCTTTGACTTAGATTATATCCATGGTTTTCAAGTTCACTTGTAACCCTATACATGTTCAAATGAGAATTTATAGTAACTTGTACATAGTTGTAAATCATTTTGTGTAAATTACAATTATATGTACATATTTGTTCCATAGAAAATTCTTAAGTTCAAGAATGTTTAATAGCCTCATCTCTCACTTTTT
>VDFB02058242.1:74299671-74322929 GCA_007258455.2 Sequoia sempervirens | reverse complement strand
CAGTGTCCAGTTTGGCCAAAAATTGTAAACCACTATTGTGGGATCACCTTGATAGATGACTCTCAGTAGGAATACTAAATGTAACTCTTTGATCAAAGTAGTGTAATGTTTGAAACTCCACTCTAGATTGTGTGACTACCGAGACTAACATTGTCAGTTCACCATGATCCAGTATTACATGCTAGACAAAGATTGTGGGATTATAAGTTCTAGTTATGTAGGACATAGTACTATTCTCAATTGGTTGTCATTATCGGTTAATCTACCAATCTCTTCATCGAAGGGAAGGGCCATCTATTGAATTATAGATGTGCGGAGGACCGCATTAAGATTTTGTGGTTGGCAGAAAAGCGCTTGAGTGATGCTTCTCCTCCACAGCGACGACAAAAGAACCAAGATTTGAAAGGAAGGATCCTATACCATCTTACAACTATTTATTCTAAAGCTCGTTGAAGCTATGTATGTAAATGTGTGTATTCTTGTTCTGTTGTAACTTATGAAGTTATTGTAATGAAATGGATTCTTTATTGTAATATGATATGACATCTTGATCGTATATTCTCAATAAAAGAAAGAAAAAACTTATTGCAATGACTTGTTACCTAATTTACTTACTCGCAAGGTGTAAATTTAGAAATTTTTACTACATTGAAGGGTTGGCATGTTACAAATATATTTGGTATTATATTATAATTTAAACTTATATTTCTAATTTTTATAATCAACATAATTATATTACATAAATAATGACCTCTATTCAAGATAATCAGAAAAGTAAAAAACTATGTTAGAAAAATCTCAAAAAGTTGCAATACACTATGTATCAATGTATGTGTTTCAATAAAAAATAAATATATGTATGTATGTATGAATGTATGTATGAATGTGTGTGTATGTATGTATGTATGTATGTATGTATGTATACAAACACGCACACGCGTGTGTGTGTGTGTATGTGTGTTATGAGGAAATACATGTTTAAATTTTAATTATTACTAAATTAAATATGATACTAAAAATATTTAATATTAAATTGCCAAACAATGAGCATGCACTAAATACTTAGTTAGTTATCTATGTCCAAGAAATCATGAAAATATTTTATTTTGTAGTTAAATTTATGCAATAGAAGAAAATTTTAATAAAAAATAATAAAACTATTTAATATTTTTTAATTAAAAACTAAATAAATATATAGAAATGATTTTTTATATTTTTTTAAAAATTATAAATTGAATCTACATAAGAAACACCATGTAAATAATTATCTTATATCATCCTTAAATTCTCGGTAGTTTGTTTATCAAAATTTATAGAATATAATGAATGATAAAAAAAGCCTAATTTGAGTAGCCTGGAATTTAAAAAAGGGCATAGTATTGTGATGTCACCCAACATATATTTAGTGAAACAAAGGGTGAAGAAATTGACTTGCTTTAGTTAAAAAAGGGAGATATACCTATACGCATGAGATCTTAAGTTGTGTGCATAAGATAATTGTTAATATTCTAATATTACTAGGTTTAACCATGTTAATCATTAATGTTAGGATTAAGGTGTCATATACCTTGTAAATCCTATGTCATTTTACATGATTCCAATATCCTTAGAAAATGTCTATAGGAACTTATGGTTTTATTGAAAATTAGTTTGTATATTTAATTCTACCTATTGTTTGTAATACATTCATAAGGGGGGTTTCATTAATAGTGGTAAAGGTGACTTGTGGAGACAAAATTAATTAATTAATTTCCACCTTCAAGTGGAGAAATTGGGAAAGAGTGTAGGATGAATCTTAAGATTTGTGCACATGTCTTTTGGCATTCCCTAAGATGAAAATTTGGGAGAATGAATCTAATGAAATTGATTTTCTTTGAGTGGGTCTTGGTGTTTTGGAGGTTATCCATGAGGCTTGTGCACTTGGGAGAGTGAAGAAAAATAATTTTTGATAATTTTCCTAAAGTGACTTGGTATTTTGGAGGTTTTTTTAGGAGGCTTGGGAACTTGAGAGGGTAGAGGCTAACTCTTTGTTTTCCTTAGGCTAACTCCAAAAGCTACCCAATATATTATTCTAAAATCAACAAGATTACAATATACTTGAAGAGCAAGCTTCTCACAAGAGTATCGCTAACCAGAGATCTGGAGGAAAATCAGTAACTATTAGACTCTCTCACACAATACAAGAGTGCAATACCCAACCATAATACAATGCTCTCATAAAATAGGGTTGTCTTCTAGGGAAAGAAAAGCCAACATAATCTCTACCGTCAAATATGTGACCTAATGATGAATGATCTAGATTTACAATTATATATATATATATAAGACAACCCTCATGCTAAAATGTATTAACATGTTATAATTGCAAGGTTGAGACATCATTTCTCCTAATAGTGTGCACCTCCATAGTCTCTTTCATGGCTTATGGAACCATCACATGATGAATACTTTTTTGTGCTAGTGGTCGTTGTTGGTGGTATTCTACCTGGTGAGCTCCCAATCTATCTTGGCTAGAGCCTCCACCTTTACTTTGAAACTGCCTCATTTCAAAATAATTGGGAATTTTGTGAAGAAAAAAGTCATAATAAATTTTTATAAGAAAATATTATGGCACCTCATGGTTATTACATGGAGGTTGGTCAAACACCATCCACCACCTATCCCAAAAAATATTTTCTATGTCATTGTGATTGTACCAATGTACTAGAAATCTCTTTGAAGTCACAAAAAGGGGTGCATTGCTTCTATAATCCATAAAAAGAGCACTATTTTTTCCTTTTGTTATGGATTTCTATTTCATTTTATTGTAGGATAATTTTGTTGCATAAAATTAATGATATGAATCTTTATAACTTTTCCATTGATTTATTTGAATTATCACCAAGTCAACATTTTTCATAATTGCTTCCAATGATGAAGCTTGAGTGATCTATGGTGGAGGTTTGATGTTGAAACCTTCAATTTTAAACTAATTCTATAATTTTAAGCTTACTTTGCTCCAAATGTCATAAAAAATCCTCTTGGATTTGTCCAGGGTTTTTCAAAAGTGTTAGAAGAGATTAGGGTGTTGCAAGGTTGTCTTTGGGCATTTTTTTCATCCAAATTTGGTTTCGGATTAGGTTTTATATGATTTGGTATAAAGATTTTTTAAATAAGAAACTCATTGAAAATAATCTATTTTTTCAAATGCAAACATGATTTGGTTCCAAAACAATAAAATTTGACACTTACCTCTTCTACAACGTGGCATTGTCAAAATCCTTGTCAATTTTGCAAAGAACAATTGTGTTTTGGAGAAGAATAAGCAAACAAGGTTTGTTGTGAGTTGAGAATACAATTTGCAAAAGCAAAGAACTATTTTTTTTTGTTTTTAACTTTCCAAAATGCACTCATGTTATGGTGAGCACAAAGCATGAGCATATTTTGGTGATCCCAAAATGCACTCGCATTTTGTGCTCACCATAATGCAGGTGTGTTTTGTATTTAGTAGAAACATGAGCGCATCTTAAAAACCATATAACATCAGCACGTCTTTAAAACCACATAACATGAGCACATTTTGTGGTTTTCACAATAACGCAAGAATATTTTAAGAAAATTTGATTATTTGTCCACTCTTTTGTACATCATTTCCATGCACTCGCCCTTGATGGGTTTCCTATGACCCAGCAAATACTATAGAATATTAGTGAAGAATTATGGCCACATAGTAGCACCCCTCCTAGCTCTATTGAAGAAGGATTTTTTTCAATAAAATGAGTAAGATAATGTAGCATTTGAGAGGTTTAATGAGGCTATGTGTACCACTCTAGTTTTAGCCATTCCAAACTTCACCAAGCTTTTTAGTGTAGAGTGTCATGCTTTAGAAAATAATATAGGAGTGGTTATCATTTAGGAAGGTAGGTCCATTACTTTTCAAAATCATGAATTAAAGGGTAAGAAATAATTCAAACCCATTTATGAGAATGAAATTATAGTTATTCTTCATGTAGTGAAACAATGGAGGCCATATCTTATGAGTTGGACAAATTTCAAAGTTAAGCTATATCATAATAGCCTAAAATGATTTTTGGGGCAACGATTACCTTCTAAAAAGAAAAAAAATTGGGTCATTAAGATGTTTGGTTATGAATTTGAGATCATCTAAAAAAAGGGAAGAAGAATATTGTGGTTGATGCACTATTTGTGAAGGATGAGAAAGGTAAGCATTATTGTGTGTCATTTTAATATTACAAGTAAATTGTATTGATAAGCCAAACCAAAGTGGCAGCTAGTGATGTTACTACAAGGAATGTCATTCAATAGTTACATTTAATGATCCAAGTAGTTTATATAAGTTTTATTGGAAGGTAGACTCTTCATAGTATAAAGAGAGATTGTATCTATGTAATAATTTCACCCCCAAACACAATATTCTTGAAGAGCTTCATTCTTCTCCAATAAGGATTCATTCAAGATTTTTGAAGACATATCATATCTAATCAAGTAAGATTTATTTTGTTAAGGGATTAAATATTATTTATAAAATTGTGTTAAAATGTTGAGTATGTCAAAGAAATAAATATGAGACAATTAAGACACCTAGTCTTTGTAGACCTTAGTTATTCTTAGCTAATGGTGGAAATAGGTCTACATGGATTTCATCGTAGGCCTTGCAAGATGTAAAGATAAGAGCATCATTATGGTAATGATGGATTACCTCACCAAATATGCCCATTTTATTGCATTATCCCTTCCTTTTAAAGTAAGTATAGTGGCAAATCATTTAAGGAGAATATACAAAAGTTACATGGTAACCCAAGGGTTATTATTAGTGATCATGATCCTTTCTTTGCTGGTAAATTTTGGATTGATTTATTCTCTTATTTTCTACCCTATTGGCTCATATCTCTTCTTACCATCCTCAATCAAATAAGAAAACTAAAGATGTCAATAAGTGCTTAAAAAGGTATATGTGTTGTTTAACTTCAAATAAGTAATCTCAATGGGTAGATTAGTTACCACTAGTAGAATGGTGGTATAACACGTCCTTTCATACTTCTTCAAAAATATCCCCATTATGGCATTGCATGGATACCATTCCCCATCTATCACATCATCATTAATGGTGACACCAAGAGTTGAAGCTATGGAAGACCACATGAATCATCAATGATGGGTACTTTTAAGACTTGAGGTGAATCTAGCCATGACACAAAATAGAATGAAACGATAAAATGATTGACACTATAGTGAAAGGAGTTTTGAAGTAGGTGATTGAGTTTTATTCAGATTGCAACCTTGTAACTAAATGTTCTTGAAGCAACAAATAAAGAATAAAAAATTGTCATCAAAATATTGTGGTCCATACTAGATTCTATAGAAGATAAGCAATGAAGTCCTCAAGCTTGAGTTACCTCCAATGTAAACAAATACCTACTCAAACAGTATTACCAAAGCTAAATGAAAAAAGGAAGAATCATCTTGGATCCAAAGTTACTTCTCCGAACATGCACACAAGGAAGTTGAGGACTAGAACAAAGTTACTAAGCATCCCATTTAGTGAAATAATTTTCATGTTGAAGATGTCACATGGGAAAATGATAATTTTGTGTAAAAGCATCCATAAATAATGCTTCTCTAAAGGGGGGGATCATGATATGCCCTTAATCCTATATTGTGCATAAGGTTATGATTCATTGGTTTGTGGCTACCTTAACTCTTAATTAAGTTATGTAATCAATATTATATTTTGCATTTAGATATTTAGGTCATCCTAGGTGAAATGGAGAAAAATAGGTTTGTGGGGTATGCTCCAAAATGGATTGATGAACAATGAACCTATTTTCTTCTATTTCATTAAGAAATGAGATCCCCATAAAGAATTGACTAACAACCCTTAGGTGAATCAACTCAATTTGAGAATCTTCATATTTCCTTATGCCTTGAGGACAGGGGTCAAGTTCAAACAACACTTTTGGGAGAAAAACTAAAAATAGAAAATCAACCTAATTATGCCAATTCAAACTTGAAACAGCAATATCAAACTCAATATTAGTAGAAACAAAATATTGATTGCAGATATAAAAAGGGCATAAAGGTGTTTACTAGTCACCAAAAGTCACTTTTTGAAGGCAAAATGGGACTCATTCACCCATGGGCAAATAGGTCTTTTGTCATGTCTTTTAGAAATCTTTCAAGATCCTTTGATGTTGATCTATAGCTTTTGATTTGTCCAGGTTTCAATGTCAGAAAGTCAAAAATCGAATCTATAGGTTAGATTCCATGATTTGACAACTTTGACAACTTTTCCAATCTTGCACTTCAAGAGGTCTTCAAGTCTTCTTCAACCTAAATCTGCAACATAAACACAAGAGGGAAAATTTGTTTGTTTTTGGTGAATAGGGGCTTGCCTTGGTCAAACCCCATTTTTGGTAAGCAAACCTTGAATTGAAATAAAGCATGAAAGAGGGAATGAACAATGAACAATGTTATGTTACCACTCAACAAACCCTTGAATGAACCTTGGTAATGGAGATCTTGGAAGGTTTGCAACTTGCATGAAATGGATGAATTGGATGTGAATCTTGACACTTTAAATAATGCTTTGAATGCTTGAACTTGATCTTGAAACCTATGTCACAATGTTAGCTCCACAAACATGCATGATGCAAGAAGATTTTGACATGATGATTGGATCTTGAATGTTGCAATAAATCTCTAATATATTTGCTCTTGAATGCCCTTGATCATCAACTTTGCTATAATTTTTATCTCATCAAAATGCTAATTTGCTTCTTGAAAACTCCAGGTGAAACTTAGAAAAAAACCTTGTATTTATAAGTACATGTATCCTTAATTTCCTAAAATTCAAATATCACAAGCCAAAATTGAAATATTGATTTGGGAACCTTAAAATACTGCCAAAAACATATTTTAAATTTAGGTGAAAAGGTCTAGGGAGGACTCATTCGCCCATGGGAAAATGGGTCCTAGGTCCCTATTCTTGGAACACGCATTGATCAAGGTAAAGTGTTATGTATCGGCATTAATTATTGTCGAGTTTCCCCTTCAGAAAATGTAATTTATAAGGCTTGTAGATGAATAAAAGGGATTGTTAAGGCATAATTAAGCTCAATTTAATTAAGAGGGCCCAAATAAGTGTGAATGTAAAGGGATACATTTTTCAATATTAAGTCCATTTTAATTAGGAGGGCCCAAACAAGTGTAGAAAAATGTAAGCAACAATAGCAGGTATTATATGTAAGCAACTAAGTTAACCTAGATGCCATCCAAGAAATACAATGGATATATATAGGAGCTAGTGGTTACTTTATTATCATCATATTGCAATTTGTGTTCTTCTTGGAGATTTCTGGAGGTTTGCACCCTCAAAGTGACTTATTATTTTTAAATATTATCAATTATTTACAAAATATTTCCTCTTTGATGCAATTTATTTCATTACATATTATCAAAATTCTAGATTACAAAGTAAGAAAATAAAATTAAGCTCCTTGTATGAATACCAACAAAACTTGAATGCAAAAAATAGTCAAAGTCGTACAAGTTGAGTTTTAAATTTTACAACCAGATAAAAGTAACTTAGTTTGCATTAATTGGAAAGCTAGAGGAAATTCTATATGCAGCAATTTTAAGGCCAAATAGGTCTAGGGTGGTGCATTGCCAATAATGTTATGAATTATTAAAATGTTCATATATGGACAAAGATAGCCTTCAAATAATTGATAAATTCAAATGGAACATGCATACTAGTAAAATATTCATAAAATAAATTTATTAATTCATATGAAGGTTTTGTGTGCAGAACATATCTATCATCTTGATGACCTTAAGTCTGAAGTATAGCAACTAGGACTTGTAGCTGGGACAGGTGCACCATTTTTAAATCACATAATAGGGGTAGATGAATAAGTGTGTGACAACATCATCTATGGTCCCCATGAGATGGGAGTTATATTATGCTCTAGTAATACAAATAGCATATGGAATTGGGCAAAAAGTACCTTAGAGATTTTGAACCCCACAAATAGTTATTTCATACACTAGCACGATCTCAAAGCTATCAGTAATTTACTTAATTTTTCATTTTCAAAAATTTCAAGAAGATAGATATTAGTAGTTATATTCCATAATTTTAGAAAATTTTGACAATAGCATAAGTTAGTGTAAATATCTTACAACTCAATAATATTTCTTGGTAATATCATCTAAACCGTTTGAATCTGGTCAAAATATAAGGCCACTAAGTTCGATACCCAGCCTAGCATAGAGATCCATTTTAGGACTCTAAAGATGGCCCCTCCAAAAAAAAAAAAAAAAAAAAATCTTTACTATCCAAAAACCTATTTAAAGTGGAATGTCCGAGTCTAAAATATAGTACTAAGTGTTGGAACAAGCCCACCTATGTTCAAACAAATTTATTAATTACTAAGATTTCAAATCTTTAAGCATAGGACAGCATAGAACTAGGCTATGGAACAAAGTAGTCACAAACAAGATCCAAGTAGAAACCTTACAACCTCTAGTCTCCATGCCTGACCTGGCCATATGAATTACATATGAAACCTTAATAAGTTGTTAATATATGTGGCTTCTCGCCTCTTTCAGACAATACTACATTTGAATCAGGTTCTTATTTGTGCTGCTAACCTTCTCACTATGAGCCATGACCAATTGTGATCTTATCTTCTTTCACTTGAATGGTTTTTGACAATGTTCATTGCAGTGTCCAACCTTATAATGACTTGTTGCATAGCATAATAGATATTCCTGAGAATAGTGTGTGTTTATATTTCCTTGATGTTTTGTTAATCACGATCCTTAAAAATATTCTCAATCAAATATTTATTTCCCTGTTAGGCCAGCAAATGCATTCCCTCCCATTTCTTTTCCATCATCTTCTAAACTGTTGCTTCGACATGTTCCATGCGATGTACTACACTTCTTTAGACAATGTGCCTGCATTTCTATTTAGTATGACATTGTTGAAACTGGTTTTCAGATTCTGTCAGTACATCTTCCACAATTTTGTGATAAATATAAACATGTCATAAGTTTGTGAGATAAAATCAGAGTTACAATAAAGGAGGCAACAAGAATTAAGAGCAGTGTAATTATTGCAACCATTTCAGAAATTGAGGACAGAAATTATTTGGGCATCTAGAGCACACAATGATCTGATTAGACAGTATTCCGTGTTCTTTTGGGCACACACTGGAAGCACCCTAGCAGACAACAAAACATGCAGAATGCAGAATGTGCAATAAAAAAGTACTGGGAGCCATTTAACGTATGTCCACACCCTGTTGCGATGTCTCCATGCAAGACAACAGTCCGCCACGCACACTGGCTACAAAAATAGCAGGAAGAAGTTTAATATTCAGGTTGCTCTATTTTCCAGTAGACAATTTATGCCAGATTTTTTACAAATTAAAAATAGCTATGTCAACAGACCAAGAAAAATGCATAAAAACGAAAACCTTACTGTATAAACAGTAAATGAGTCGAACAAAAAATTCAAAAGTTCATCTTATTTTTATAATTCATCTAAATATAAATTGATAGCTTTCAACAAACCTTACAAAAGCAAAAATATTACTAGAGAAATAAAGTTAAAAATCATTTACTAAAGTTCAAACTTTCAGAGGTGCATAAGGTCAAGTTTGACACGTAAACGATTTTGACTGACATGATTTTCTTATGTGTGGTCGCTTAGTCAAATAACAACTTCTGATTAGATATATGCTGCCCCATATTGTTGTAATCTGTTATATAAAGACAAAAATGTCGACATCTATAAAATTTGATTGTTTTCTTCAAAAAAAAATCTTTTGAATGGTAAGAGTTAAGACTTCACCAAATATTTGGAATAGACTTTCTTTGAGATAATGAAGTGATATAGAATGACTCATGTAAGATGATAACATGTTCAAAGTAAGGAAAATAAAAATGAAATATCCAAATCTCATAAAATTTTACTAAAAAATATTGGTCATGTATAAAAGTGAATGGAGGAAAGTAAGTAAACTAGTAGAACCTAAAAGTGTCATGTCCCTAATAGATCCCTCTCTTAAAAAAGAAATGTCTCTCATAAAATTCTACTAAAGAAAGTTAATCATATACAAAAGTGCATAGGAAAAAGTATTAAAAAAATAGAAATAGGCATGTTAGCAAACCAAGAAAACCAACAATCAAATTTTACCTAAAAAATGCATAAAAATGAAAACCTTACTAAACAATAAATGAGGCAAACAAAAAAATCACATTAAATTAGACAAGGTTTAATAAATTCAACAAGTTCATCTTATTCTTATAATTCTTCTAAATATAAATTGATACAAAAGCAAAGAAATTATTAGAGAAATGAAGGATAAAAACCATTTACTAAAGATTCAAACTTTCAAAGGTACATAAAGTCAAGTTTGACACCTAAATGATTTTGACGGACATGATTCCCCTATATGCAAAGTTTGCTTAGCGAAATGACAACTTCTGATTAGATATATGCTAGCTCATATTGTTGTAATCTGCTATATAAAAACAAAGGTGTTGACATCTATAAAATATGATTGTTTTTGTTAAAATAAAATCTTTTGAATGGTAAGAATTGAGGCTTCACCAAATATTTGGAATAGACTTTCTTTGAGATAATGAAGTGATATAGGATGACTCGTATAAGATAATAACATGTTCAAATTGATAACGAAAATGAAAATGAAATGTCCAAATCATAAGATATTTTTGCTCATAAAATTTTACTAAAAAAAGTTGGTCATGTATAAAAGTGCATGGACAAAAGTAAGTAAACTAGTAGAACCTAAAAGTGTCATGCCCTTAATAGATCCCTCTCTTAAAAAATTAAATCTTTCGTAAAGCTCTACAAAAGAAAGTTAGTCTATACAAAAGTGCATAAAAAAAAGTATTTAAAAATTTAGAAGAATCAAAGTGTTATATTTTTAATGGACCCCTTTTTAAAAACATATATAAATAAATAATATGATAGCTAATAATTTAAAGGTGGTGTCAATTTTTTCTTCTTAGATTAACCAATTTCAATGGAAAGGTTATAAATAAGACAAAATTATCATATATCTTGTTCATATCTTAATCCATTCTGTTTTCTAATAGCATGGTCTATAAATCTATTATATTTTCAATTGATATGGCATCTACCAAAATCTCATTCACAGATTATTAAATGATTTCAAATTTTTAATAAGTAAGACAAAATTAATTTATATATATATATATATATAACGACGTGAGACTCCATACGTTGTTGCCATTGTAAGACTAATTTACTAGCACTTGCACCTATAAGAGGTTCAAGGGAGACGCCAATAGGAAATTAAAGAAAAAATGTCAATGATTTGTAACAGTACATAGTTGGTTGTATTAAAATATATCTGTATAGACGTATGCATTGCAAAATATAAGCTTAGTAGGACAAATATGTTTATAATATGTGAAAGTTTAGTAAGGAAAATATGGGAAAGTTTAGTAAGGCAAATATTATGTAGTGAAACCTTGTATGGAAATCCTTGTGATATGTGTTAGTTTAAAGGTTGTGAAATGTGTGTGTGAGATTATGGGAAGAGCAATGTGACCCTTAGAGCTCGGGGTGGATTGAGTATCAATCCTATGGTTGGGAGGAGAGCTATTGGCCATTTTTTTTCTTTTGTTGTTTTCACTTTTCAAGGTTATGCGTTGAAGTTGGAAAACCATTTGGGAGTTTTTCAAATTAGAGCTTCAACAAAATAGGCATGTGCCTTGTGTATTGATTTTTTTTTCAATTTTTCATGAATTTAGTTATGTGGAATATAATTGTGTGTATTGATATGCCTTATAAGGCTAGTTGTGTATTTTCGCAAAGGAAGATATTTAGTTATTTTCATTGTTATTGTGTATTTAAGACATAAAGCATGGATTTAAAACTCCAAGTTGGATAGTGTATAGGGTTTGTTGTTAGTAGAAAATATACAAAAATAGGACCAAGGATTAAGTTAATGGTTTTTTTTTTTAGAATTTGGTTTATTATTTAGATTGTGAGCGTAGAAAGGAGAAAGGTTCAATAAAGCATTAGATTAAATAATTGGTTTATTAAATAAAATATCTAGCCTTTCCAAAATTGTCTTGTAAGAGAATCCTTTAAGAAAAGCTCTAAGTTCCATTAGTCAAATTTATGTGTGTGTAAAAGTTTATTTTATAAAATCATTTAATATTTTATACATATATTTAAACTTTTATTAAATAATAGAATTAATAAACAATATATGTATATACAAAATATAAAATTATATATAAAAAAATTAACTTAGATATAGATAATAGTTATAAATTATAGTTTAGAACTTTAAAAGTGAAAATTATATATATAGAATGTTGTAAGAGGAAATGTTTTACCTTATTTTACTTATTATGATTCCATGATGGATATAAAGATGAAATAGACAATCTCAGTAAAATAATTTAAATTTTGTGAATTGTTTGAAAATAAAAATAAAAATAAAGTTGTGTATTAGAGAAATAAATTCCTCATACATGTTATAAATTAGTTTGAAATACGTTATTTTGAGGAACTTGACAATTACTATAATGATTAGTTTAATATGGAAGAAGATAAAAAAGGAAATTTTTAATTCTTCTAATTATACCAATAATTGCCAGCAATTTATATAAATGCATATTCATTTAGAAAAAATATTTATTTAAAATATTTTCTTTAAAACAAATAAATAAATAGATATAAATTGGGGTCATGAACTAATATACACATATAATTAAAAATTAAACAATTCTTATTTATATAATACATGCATGTATATGAATACATATACCTATATACATCATATATTTTAAAAGTGTTTTTATTATTATAAAAATATGTTTTAATAAATATCAGATGAAAACTAAAATTAAAAGTTGAATCACATATAATAAAAGATTTAAAAGTTTAAGATATATATATATATATAAACATTGGTAAACCCCATAAAAAGGTTTGAGCCATCCTCTTGCAACAAAATAAACAGTTGAAAAATCAATTAATATATTTATATTCCTGGAAACAAACACAATAAACATTTTAATATTTATATATTGAATCTTAAATATATATCTGCAATACAAATTTTTCTTTATAACGATTTATGAATAAAAACATACATGTACACATATACACACATATTTATACATATAAAATTATGGCAACCGCTTTTATTGTCGCGTATCTGTAAATATGGCATGGCTGTTGCAGCAGATGCCTTGTTCATCAAAATTTGCGAATCATTAAATGGTTGAGGAAGAATCTATGTATATTGAAACTATATATATATATATTATAAAAAAATAACAATATCCATTTATCATCTAGGTCTCTATTCTTCTTCTCTCTTCATTGTGATGTTTGCTTACATAACTTAGTCATGTTATTGTGCAGCTTCCACAGAGATACCCAGAAAATACTCAGCTCTTGGCGTGGTGTCATATGCAATTATTCAGAGCTTGTAGGCTTTGCTAAATCTCAGGTATACAAAAACTGTCTTTAATAATTCATTGTAGCTAGTTTTAAAAGAAAATTCAAAATATAGCATAAAAAAGGAGAGATCAGAGGTATGTTTATTTATCAAAACAAGTGAATGGGAGAACGTGAAAAATAGAAAGGAACAATACCGTCTGAAGCTGCTTGTGTCTCTGTAGCTCCTTGTATGTCAAAGAGCTTGCTTGCACAGTAGATACTAAATTCAACCCTATAAAAAATATTTAAATCAAAGTGCAAATAGAAAGTTGAATTTGAGAATCACATATCTTTCCTATAAAACTAAATTGCCCCTGAAATTTGAAGTGATCTGACCTTACCAAAGTCAGAAAAGGAGAGAAAATCAAAATGAAGACAAAGCAAGAATGTTGAAAATACAAATATTTCAGAATGAATTGGTGCACTAAACATTTGTTATCAAAATTGAAGCTTTCTTACCTGTTTTGAATCGATGTAAATGTCCCACTCCAAAGATCGCGGATGGAGTTATCAAGTGACAGCTCAGTCTATTTATGTAAAATTTGGGCGGTGATAGGGTAGTTGAAGTGAATATATAACTGTCAATGCAACACTAATACTGAAAGGACAGAATGTAAGTAAGAACATAACTGCAGCCAAATCCAGACCACCAACAAGGCGATGGAAGATATTTTTCCTGACTGAGATTAGACGTGTGCATTGAAATCGACACCATTTGTTCTCAGTCACCTCCTCTGGGTGGAGTGAAACAAGATTTACGCAGGATTTTTCATAATGAGATTGGACGTTAATTCGTGGTAACAATAAATGCATAATTAAATTTTGTCGTGGTCGTCAAATTGTATTGCAGTGATCGTCAAATAGTATTGTAGTGTGAGACAGGTTTTCCGAACATTCGTGCTAATAAAAGCCTATCGGCTAATTATCTGGCCATTCCCTCCACAGTCCACACAAATTTGCGTTGCAGCCTTTTTAACGAGAAGTAGTCAGATAAGTCCAACGTACTTCACTCCACAGGATAAGCAGTGAGAAACGCTGAAACAAATATGTGTGCTAGATATTAAGTCCCTGTCGTTTGCGGAAAACGAAGCTACATTTATAATGCGTTTGGGTGAAATATCATTATCTACAATTCGGCTGAGGGGAAGGTGGGAATCCTACCAAATCATATACTGCGCGTGCTCTAGGAATGGAGACATGACAACGACATAATTATTATATCTCTCTAACATTCTCGGTAATGCGTGTCCGCAATATTTCTCGGCCATTATGATTACAAAAAAATTCAGCTTAAAGAGCCGGCACCTTGTGATCGATTATGTGCAGGGGAACAGCTAACTACTCTTAAATATCTGCAATGAGGATTTCAAGAATTGGGTAGCCTAACTGCAGTGAGTCTGATAAACATTTTTCACTGATCGATAAAGCTGACGCATCATGCTTTTCAATATCACATGATGCTGATGTGATACGCTTTCCAATATCACAGGACAGGGGAGACTAGACCTTGTGACCTCTTCCCTACAATAAGATGTTTTAGCAAATCGAGCTAAGATAATTAAATAAATATAATTATTAAGTCAACAAATAATTTAGATTGATTAATGTTTTGTCACAAATATAAATAGATAAATATAAAGATTTTAAATATATAAGATGTAGAGCAAGCTTTTGAATTCAATTGTGTATGCTTTTTGATCGATGTTTTGGAACACAGTTAGTGATCCATCATCGGGAAGAGGAAAGTGGAAAACTCAAGGACTGTAGAAAACTCATACCAACTAATATATAAGATGTTTAGATAATTTAAGGATTTGTTATTAGTTTATGTAATATTATCGAAAATATGTGAATAGGGGAAAAAAGTGTAATTTTTAAAGGAGTGTGTATTGATAAGAAAAAGTTAAAATGAATGTTCTAAAAAAAGTCACAAGAAGAATGTTAAAAGTAGCATCAACTATAAGGAATCAAACAACCCCAAGGATTACATCACAAATCCCAAGATTAGGGTTTCCATTTCACCTCTATTTTTGGGAAAAAGGAGATCCTCGCTCACTCACACCACTCTCATCTACAAATCCAATGAATTATGGCATGCTAGATATACAAAGGGACATTGGATTGCTTCAAATTGGGGAGAGAAATTCAAATACAAGTTCTTACCAAGAGGTTTCTTCTAGGTAGAATGTCCCAACAACTAAGAGGAGTATATTCTAAATGGCGACCAATGGATCATGGATGATGTTGGCATATTGGTGACCAAATAGACCTCAAATTTTAACACACTCACAAGTGAAATCCAAGAAAATCTTATATGGATTCAACTCTACAAATTCATAAAAGAATATTAGGATTAGGATATCCTCAAGCAAATCAAAAAATTGCTAAGATACTTCTATTACACTAATGACAACATCATTGAAAGTGGTTTGTAGGTCTATGCATAGATCTGCATTCAAAGAAACCTTTCTATGACCTTACCAAAATCCATCACCCTTAATGTGAAAGGTGACCCATGAAAACAACCAATCGAAATAGAAAAAATGTCCATCTTTTGTCACAACTACAACTTGACAAGTCACCAAACAAATTATTGTCTCAAAACTTCGAGAAGGGTTAAAGCATAATAGTGGTTTACAATTATATTGAGGAAGGAATTCTCTTCTTCTTTTTTATTTCACCATATCAAGGGGTTTGACCGAACTTATAGGTTCAATCGAACACTATTATATGTTCGACCGAACCACTCAACGGCCCAATAAAATAAACATATTTTATAGGGTTCAGTCAAACCTGGGTTCGACCAAACCCCTTGAATTAGGGCAAATAAAAACAAAGAAATCACTTTCACATGACTGTTTGTAAAGCGGTGAACGTGAACAGAGGAGGACGGTGAACGTGAACAGCAAAGGCGGTGAACCCAGGGGAAAAACATGCACCACATTTCTAAGTTCATCAACCTCTTGACCGAGCCATAGTGAGCAGCAGGTTGGTGATTGAAATTGTGTTTCAAATTGAATTTATTTTGAAAAAAAATTAAACCCTAAATGGAATGAAATGGTTAAAATTTATAGTAGATTTGAAATTAAGTCTGTTGAAATTGAAATTGCATTTGCTTGAAAGTTTTTGAATCCTTTCAAGAACAACAAACTTAATTTCTATTATGCTTTGATGAATGTTCATACCATGTTTTAAAGCTCCAATTATGGCACGGGCAGGGAGTGTCGAATTTGACTTTGCAGTCCATTTTTTTGAAAGATTTTGCATACCCATTTTTAAAATTTGTCAAACAATTAACATGTCTTGTCTATGCTTCCACATTTTGCATACATTTCTACCAAGGCACTACCAATTGCATTTGCTTGAATGTTTCTAAAGCCTTACTTTGTTAACAGATTTTTTTGAGGCATTATATCAAACAGTTCATGTGCCTTCCACATTTTGCATACGTGTCTACCAAGGCACTTGCAATTGTAACTACAACATCTGGTAAAATTCCCCCTTGATGATTTGATTGATGTCCATACCCTGTCCAAAGCTCCCATTTTGGCACAAGCAGGGGGAAGGTTGTGGAATTTGGCTTTACCATTGTCAATTGCATTTGCTTGAAAGTTTCTAAAGTCTTTTCAACAAACCCATTTGCAAAGATAACATGATATTATTTAAGTACAAGCTAAATCTTGCATTTGAAAGCTAAATTGAAACTAAAATTATATGTTTGAGGCAATGCATATAAGACACCCATACAAAATAGTACAAAAGAAAGAGAAAAAATGTAAAAAATGCACTTGTAACCTATACTTGAGAGCATTAAAATTTTGAAATTAAACATAAAGAATAATAGGATATATATATATATACACACTCTTTCAAAACAACATTGAATATTAGAGGATGAACTACATATATTACGATTTTTTCTTATATATATATATACGCACTCTTTCAAATCAGCATTGAATATTAGAGGATGAACTACATATTAGGATTTTTTTTTTTAATATAAATCAGGTAAAACTTATTCCTTTGAGTAGATGAATAAACTCTATTAATATTTAATAGTAAGGTTGTAAATGCAAAATTATTGTGGTTACAAGATAAAAGAAAATAATACTAATAGGTAATATTTATATTAATGAATGTCATCTCCAATAACATACTTAACACTAATAATTGGGTTATAATCACATTATGTATCATAAATACAAATATTAACATTGATGAAAATATTATATTATGGATAATAATTATAATAAAACATAATAAATTGAAACTTATTTCATATGAACATGCAAGGGAAATGTTAGTATGTATTATAAATAGTAATATTATTATTTAGAGTAAATTTTAATATTGCAATAATAGTATTTACCATTAATGTTATGAAATGATAATAATGTTGTTATATATCAGTAATATAAGTGTTGCAAGTGTTATTATCCATTATACAGTGCCCAATGTATAACAAACAAAACCATTCGCATTAAGAGAAAGCACTAATAAATATTTCTTTTATTGTTGGTTTTAGTGCATGACCTTAGAGAACCAAATAGCAATGTTGTTAAACATTAAAAATTGTCAATTTTGGAACAAATGACAATACCATTAATTGGAGTAAATGCTATTTTAAAGTTTAAATTTATATTTTAATTTTAGGGTAAATGCTTTTGGTTGAATTTATGAATTAGAAATAGAAATTTTGAAAGGGCCCCACCCTTTTACAAAGACCAATAAAGAAACAAAATATGATCAATCATATTGGCATGGAACAACAATAAGAAAAATATAGTTGTAAGTTAGAAAAATAACATCCAATTACAAATACTCCACCAATAGTGGCAATGTATCTAATAAAGAGGGTCATTTTCCCAAAAACATTAGTAGATCTATCATTTCACAACTTGAATCCAAAATTCTTCAAGGAACTATATGACGAGGGAGCAAACCCGAGACACAGAATAACACTCACAAAATAGAGAAAAATATTTTATTCACAAATATGGAACTCTTACATGTAGAGGATCTCAAATCCTCGAGCTCTGAGATACATGCAAATTACAAACTTACAGAAAATTACCCAGATCCCCCTTTCGCAGCATGCGAACTTCTTTCCCCCAAAAAGTTACTCAAAAATCAGAAACTAGCCCATAAATAGACCCATTTCGGTTTGGAACCAAAAACAACATTCGAGATAAGTGTTTTGGCGGTTTGGCACCAAAATTACAATTTGAAATTCAAGTTTAAATTCATTTGAAAATTAGCACATTTCTTTAAACTTTCTTTTAATCCGAGATCTTCGATAATAAAAGCTCTACGATTTTCACAAAGTAGGCCTTTGGACTACTTTGGTGTTTCCGCAAATTTTCAGGCCCATCTAGGACCGTTTAGTGCCTCAAACTGAGCTCGGAAGATTTTTCAAAGCAAAAAGTATAAACTGGAACTTGAATAACTTTCAAATCGTGAATGATCTTGACCTGATTCTTTCACCAGAGTGTGTATTTTTCCATCCTGAACCTTCCCATAAATTTATGTCTTCCCACGCCTTCAAATTCAAACCTGCTAAAAATAGCATTTGAGCAGAAAAAGCAGAACAACAGTTCTGAAAGTTAGAAACTCTTATTCGACGAAAAGGGTATCCAAAAATGCAAAAACATCTACAAAAAGAAAACAATAGGAACAAAAATGGAAATCATCTTTTTGGGTGATGCAAGATTGCCCTCACACCACTGGATGCTCCTGCATCAGACACCCAGGATAATTTGAAAAGTGACCCCGTCACGTCTCAGGTGATTGAGGAAAACCCAAATGGTCAACCTCTGCCTTAGACAGCCAGGATGAATCTTCGACAAGCCTTCCTCTCCACTTCACCAGATATTCTTCATATTGCCTATTTCTGGTACTCCTTCCCACACGGCTATCCAGGATTTCTTCAATCTGCTCCTTCTCTGAAGTAGGTGCTAGAGTGCCACACTGTTCTATTATTGGTACTTCCTCTACTCCACCTTCATGATACTCTGTCGAATTTGAAATATTAAACACAGGGGAAATATTGACTCCATCTGGCAACTCTACCTCATATGCATTCCCTGATTCATGCCTCTTCACAATTTTACAGGGACCGAACTTCTTCATCTTCAGTTTGTTATAGGTTCCCACTGGAAACCTTTCTTTCCTCAAATGGACCATCCTTCATCCGCAATGCGGAAACTCCTTATACATAAACAACGCCTCTTTGACGATCTGCCTTGGCCTTATACTACATATTCATCTTGTTAATATGTTCTCTTACCTTCTCATGTATATCCTTGATGTGCTCTACAAAGTCTTCGACTTCGGCACTTGTCTTCTTCTCTTGGTCCATCTTTCACTTAGTTCTAAAAGCGATTACAGGACTACCTCCATACACAATACGGAATGGTGATCACCCGGTACTTCTCTTGGCAAGGAGATTATTTAGCGTAAAGAAAAATTTGCAGGGGTAGATCAAGTCCACATCCCTTGGGTTTATCTCCTACCAAGCATCTTTCGATGGGTTACCCGGACTTCTATTCACAACCTTGATGCGCTCATTGAATGCACGTGGATGAATTGCCGAGAACTGAAATTCAACTCTTGTTTTCAACTGTAGCTACAAGGTCCTCCAAAGTATCCAACAAATTTTTAATCGATCGAGGCCTTCTTATACTCTTTGAGACCATAGCCTCACCACCTCTTTGAAGAACAAGTCGGCCAATGTGGACTATCGCATGGAATGTACGTAGGATGAAATGTGCCATCTTCGAAAACCTATATCAACTACACTGTCTTGAATCATTCCCTCTTTGTGTCCTTGGCAAACCAAGAACAAAGTCCATACTTATATCCTCCCATGGCCTCTCTAGTACAGGTAAGGGCTGATACAACCCAGTATTTTGGCTCACCCCTTTAGCCATCTGACATGCCCTGCAACTCTGCACAAATTTTTTCACATCTTGTGATAACTGAGGCCAATAATAATGCTCACTAATAATGGCAATGGTCTTATCCCGACCAAAATATCATGCCATTCCTCCACTGTGCTTCTCCTTTATCAGGTTCTCCCTCATGGAACTCCTTGGGATACACAATTGGCTTCCCTTAAACAACATGCCATCTTGGATTATGAAATCCAGCCACTTCGTCCTGTCAACTGTAACAGGCTCCTTGCAAGCTTTCCAAGCTTCTGCAAAATCAGGATCTTCAGGGTACAATGTCTTGAGTTCATTGAACCCAACCACTTCAATCTGCATCTCTGTCAACAATGTTTGCCTCCTACTTAAGGCATCTGCAACCCTATTCAACTTGCCACTCCTATGCTTTAAAACAAAGGTATAACTCTACAAAAATTCTACCCATTTCATATGCCTCTAATTTAATTTTCCCTGACTACTTAGATACTGTAATGCTTGATGATCAATAAACAAAACAAATTCCTTTGGCAACAGATAATGTCTCCATTTCTTTAATGCTTGAACTATTGCATAAAATTCTTGATCATATACAAAGTACTTTCTCTTTGCATCATTTAACTTTTCACTGAAATAGGCAATGGGCTTACCTTCTTGGCTCATCGCTGCTCCAATGGCACAACCACTGGCATCACAATCCACTTGAAACACCTTATTGAAATCCGGGAGGGCTAAAACTGGTTGCTCTGTCACCCTCTGCTTCAACAAATCAAAACTCTTTGCTGCTCCAGTGCTCCACTTGAACTCTTTTCTATCCCCTCTCATTGTTTCAGTCAGGGGTGCACAAATACTACTGAAATTTCTAATGAACTTTCTATAAAAACTAGCCAAACCATAGAAAGATCTCACCTCAGTAGCAGTTCTTGGGGTAGGCCATTCCAGAATAGCCTTCACCTTCTCTAGGTCCATCTTGAGACCTTCTGTTGAGACAACAAACCCCAAATACACTAACTCCTTCACAAAACTACACTTCTTCAGATTAATCAACAATTTCTCTTCTCTCAACTTTTCAAAGACTCTACAAATATGCATCAAATGCTCACCCAGGAACTTACTGAATATTAAAATATCATCTAAGTACACAATAACAAAATTTCCCAAAAACTTTTCAGTACCTCATTCATGAGCCGCATGAATGTGGTCGGTGCATTGGTTAGCCCAAAAGGAATGACTAACCACTCGTATAGGCCCTCCTTGGTCTTGAAGGCAGTCTTCCATTCATCACCCTCTCGAATCCGGATCTGGTGATATCCACTCTTTAGATCAATCTTCGTGAAGTATTGTGCTCCACTCAAACAGTCCATCAGGTCATCCATCCTTGGCAAGGGAAATCTGTACTTGATTGTTATCTTATTTATGGCTCGGGAGTTTGTACACATCCTCCACTCCCCATCCTTCTTTGGTGCTAGTACTGCAAGTACTGCACATGGGCTCAGACTCTCTCGAATCAAACCCTTTCTCAACAAATCCTAAACTTGTCTGTTCAACTCCTCATTTTCTACAGGAGTCATTCTATGAGCTGCCTTATTTGGCAAACTGGCTCCAGGAATCAAGTCAATCTGATGACTGATCTTCCTCATTGGTGGTAAACCCTCAGGTACATTATCAGAAATAAGCTCCTGAAACTCATCCAACAGTCCAGAAACTTCTATTGGCACCTTATCACTATCTTCCTTTTCCATTCTAGGAATCAATGCATAACACATACGCTCATGCTTCATTCCTTCTAAAAATTTCCTTCCATCAACAAAACAAATTCTAGCACTACTACATACCTTTTCTTCGTCCTTCTTCAGGGGTTTCAACTTATGGCGGACTCCATCCTTCATCAAGGAATAAGTGTTTGCATGGCCATCATGTACAGCTCGCCTATCAAACTACCACGGCCTCCCCAACAACATGTAACATGCATCCATGGGGATGATATCACAAAGTACCTCATCACGATAGCTTCTGATCTTGAACTTCACCAGGCACTGCTCATTGACCAGAACTTTGTGGTCTTTCTGCAACCAGGCAATCCGATGTGGATGTGGATGCCTTTCCTTTTTCAGCTTCAACTTCGTAACCATCTCTTCTGACACCAGATTATCAGTGCTCCCACTATCAATAATGACTTCACAGCATTTGTCTTCACATTTGCACCTTGTGCAAAATAAATTCTTCCTTTGTTTTGGCTCCTTCTCTTCAGTCACCAGGGCTCTTCTAACCACTAGGGCTTCTCCCCTTTCTGCATCATCTGAATGGTCGGACTGCGCCTTCTCATCTGCATGTGCAACCCTTCCACGACCTTCTAGCCTTTTGTCTGTCCTTCCTTGGTGTTGTGGACATTCATAGGCTCGATGCCCTTCTTCACCACAATGGAAACAAGTTCCTCTGAAACCACCTCTTCCAGGCCCTGGCCCAAATCTTCCTCGTCCTCTACCTCTTTGATCACCACTGTTTTGATCACGAGGGTGGTAGAAGTTGTAATGCCCGCCACGTACCCTAGAGGACACACGCTAATAAACTAAGGTGGAACAATTTTTTTTGAAAAGTACAACATTCACTTGAATGCAATTAGCATTAATATTAAGTTCTCTAGTCTAATTCATCTAGGGTTTGCAACAACATTACTTTTCACGCATCAAAAAATTAACATGTAACCTTTAAGAAACATTACAATAATCAAGAACTAACATCATTACAAAAATTGCATCAAAATATTCCATTTATTTGAATCATCAATAAAGTACAACCATAACATGTTTACA
>VDFB02058242.1:74181072-74299571 GCA_007258455.2 Sequoia sempervirens | reverse complement strand
TTTTCAAAATTTCCAAGTCATCTCCACCATTATCTCCCTCTCAAAATTTGCAATATAAAATAAGACTAATAATTTAATATAAATTATTTAAGCCTTAATAAATTGTATTTTATTCACATAATAATATTCTTCCACAAACAAAAATAATAAAATAAAATACTCTCTTTTTTTTATGTTGATTGCTCTTACAACCTAAGATGCTCTTGCATCTATAAACACCAAGAGAAACTACCAAAAGAGGATCCAAATAGATACTAGAAAAGAGCTACACCATTGATGCATGAAAGCTACAAGAAGATAAAAAAATATTGTAACTACCCAAAACAACAATCAAATGGACATAAAAAAACATATGGAAGAAGGCATAAAATAAAGAGGAAGCCCATCAAATCATACTAAAACAATAGAGCATACCTAAGCCATGCAACTATAGCAACCCAAGATAACAAGACATAGAAAAACTAAGGGGAAGAAGGAAAAGAGTTGAGATATTAAACCACCTCCCATTCATCCATCAAAAAATGTAGGAAATCAAACATGAATTCATCTTCCACCTTTCTAATCTAAACCACCTTAGTATTCTTTTGACTATGGGTTCTTGAACTAGGCTCTTTTTGCACATACATTATTCTTTCCTTAAACTTACTTGAACCATATTAATGATTTTGGTATAGTTTTGAATTGTCATTTTACTCACATTTTCCACATTTTCCACTATCTTCATGTTTTCCTTGATTGATTATGATTTCTTTTCTAGGAATTTGATTCTCTCTTCTTACTTCCACTTGTCTTCTTTAAGCTTACATAAATCTTCCACAATATCCCATTGCACCATTTCAAAGTTATCCATTGAATTTATTTAGACAATATTGCCACACATGTTGATGTAGTGAGGACATCTTAAGTATTTTTTCTATAAAAACCAATTTTAGATGATAAGATGAATATAAATATCATTTTCCCTACCACCCATCTTGTCTATTAGAATCCTTAATGAAAAATTATTTAAAATGGTAAAATAATATGAATACACACTTATATCTCCCCTTCAATGAAACATACCTCATAATTTAGACATGCATCTCACCCCAAGGCTTGGGTAAGGACTCCGTAAGTGTAAGACCCTTTTTCACATGTGATTAATGCCAAACCTAATTTGGGATATGATTTTCTTAAACTGATGATTAGATATATTATGGATGATAAATAAGGCGATCTTTTGGAAAAATCCTTGTAATTTCATTTTGACATTATGTTTTATTGTCACTACCATGAAGGTGGAATACACTAGTATACTATGGAATGTAGATTGAAATTTAAATGGATTATTATATGGTTAAAGTTTAGAATATTCAGCTAATAGATTAATGTGATATACAATGTTACTTATGATCGTGTTGGTAATGTGCAAGAAGGTAATGGTGTTAGCATGAGAAGGGAGGACCATCGAGAACAAATCAAAAGACATCTCCTTGAGGATATAAAGTTAATATGTTGATAGATTAAGAGGTGAAGGTTGATATGAAAGGCATAATTTATTTTGGTTTGTGAGAATATTTAATTATGTGGGTTAGGGGTTGGGAACCCTTACCCCAAGTGTGAAACTCGGATGGATCTTTAAGTGGGTCTTTAAAGAGGGTTGTTGATAAATTTCCTTGGTTGGGATACAAAAATAAACCCCCTAGGGTCTATACCATAATGGTATGGGTCAAGTGGGCATGCAATAGGGTCCAAGGACATGATTTGACTCCGAAAAGTCCTCATAATGAAGAGTGACGAATTTTGAAGAGAGGATGAGGGGGTGAAAAGATTTTGGGTTGTCCAAGTGCATGTTGCCTCTTTAATGAGAAAAGACTCTCATTGAAGAAGGGAGGTACACTCCACACCTCCCCATTCAAAAGGTTGCCTATATATTTGGAGAGGAAGAATGAGTAGGGTGTTACCCATTTCTCATCTTGGAGAACTTGAGTGAAGATGGTAGAAAGAATGAGAAAAGGAGAGGAGTCCATCTCTTTGGGAGATAGTGATGAAGATGGCTTGGTTTGGAGAGGAAGGATGGATACAAGATTTCACTCCCTTTATCTAAAAGTAAAGATAAGTTATTCCTTTTCCATTCGCCCTTATTTCTTGGTTGTAAGGGGGTGACCTATTGTATGGATCATGTTTGAAAATGGCAAGTAGAGAACTTAGATGCATGTAAATTGTGCCATGTTAGTTTTATCTCTTTGTAAAAATGAGAAAAAACCTCATTGATCATTGTGGGGCTAAAATAATTCCTTGCTCGGGGGAATGGCTAGAGCCCATGAGGCTCCATGACGCCATTACGGTAAGGTGGAGAGCAAGCCCTTGTTTATTAGTTTGTTATTCATTCATTTCTGAGTGTATTTATAATGTGGAATGGTAAATACTTCATGATTTTGGGTTAAATAAAGTGTTTCTAACAAGAGTTGTTCATTTTTATTTTATTTTAGCATTTTTGAAGGAAAAGTCATGTAGACATAGATGCAACTCCTTGATATGGGATGAGTACTCGAAGTCATTTTGGAGAATTTATTTGTACATTGTAAATTTAAGTGTGGGTTTTAAATGCACCTCATGATAGTGGATATTCATTTAAGCTGTAATGGGAGAGAAAGAGATTGTCATTTACCGAATAGTAGATTTCCTTAGTATGAAAATATAATGGGTATGAGATGAAACAACTATGTTGGTTGAAGGGTAATTCAAAGTTGTAACAAAGAGTTTTCTTCCAAATCTTGTTGAAATAATCGAAAGAAATTTAAACAAATTTATGGGTATTTCCTTACATTCAAATGGGATTGAACCTGCTTGTAAGAATTTACATATCATTATGAATGCATCTATTTATGTGTAAAACTATACTTCGCTTCTCAAGAAATCCATTTGGCAATCTGTTAAATACAAATAAAATTTAACAAGAACACACACACACATATATATATGGTTTCCAACAGTAGTGTGTAATTGCTCAGTCATTGCTCTGCAAATAAAGAAATATCCTAACACTTTTTATGATGAAATAATAGTGGTGGGTTTCCTTTTCATAAATTTTATTTGGTGAAATATCAATACTCAGAAGTTGCAACGTATTTGAAAATAAATAAATAAAAAGAACAGGTATGGTAAAATACAAACAGATGCACATATACAGTTCAAGCCGTTGCTCCCTTGCATGCAACTTCAAAATGATTGCTATTTTATAAATGAAAGGATATAAAGGCAGTGTTCCAATAATTAATTAAATATAGAGATTTGGATGATAATCAAGACTCAACTCTGATATAGTGCAGACATCTGGAAAAAAACAAGAAATTCTCATTTTCACTAGATGATTATAGGGAGTGTTGATCCTCAGTTTAAGCCAAGCAAAGGTAGATAATAATAAACAAATTCAATGCTCTAGTAGTAACAACATCAAAGAGACCTTTCCCCCTCCAATCCACTATCCATAACTTCTAGCTACTGGAGAAATTAAAGGGCCTTTTAAGCATGAAGGTAGAGCACCTGATGTGCCAATTTTCTGTACATGAGAGACTGAAGAAGCAAAAATTTGCACAGGCTATCAGATTTGATGATTCATCTAATTCCATCATCCTATAAATGTGACTTCATGGCTTGTGCTTTCATCGTAGCTTATGCCATCCCGCTAGCAACAATCTTTTTCCAATTGCACTTGGAATATCGATGGAGCCCTGTGATCAGGAATGATAATGACAGAGTAATTAAAAGCATAAGAGAAAAAATAACCTGATGTTGCATATTATGTTTCAGTATTTAAAACAATTAATGTATATTTCCCGGACAATGATTATAAAACATAGTGATGGCAGTGGACTTAGCTGTGGCCGCAGTCTTGTAGAGACGTTAATTATGTTGACCAAACTGCTACTACATGCAATAGGCGTAGACACTGCATGGCTCCCATACAATGGTGGATCGAGCAAATCTTGTGTCAAAATGTACTAGTACAGTAGATGGACTCCCATTAAATCAAGGGGACTCAACGTAGGGTGTATAGGTTGGGCTTCAGTTATAGTTTATGTCGAGGTGCAACACCTCTAGGTGAGTGGGTGAAGGAGGGTGAAAAATCTTATCTGTCAGTCATTGCACCTCACCTGTCAGTGTCAGACGTCATGAGTTGACAACTTCTATAAACACATCTTTTTGGATTTTACTATTATTAATCCCAAACATAATATCTAAGCCAACATATAATGAAGGACATTGGATTAGCATCGATTCCTATCAGCAATAATCTTGTAACATTCCCCACATATTTTACTAAGAAGAATGGCCATGGAGGCCTAACCAATAATATTTTCACCGCAAAGTTGAATTCTGAAGTTGGCTAGCAGGTAAGGCGCCTCATCCCTTATCAGAGAAGCAATGAATGCTTGTATTGGGTAGTAACAATAGTTTGAATGAAGCTACAGAAAAGAGGGCTCATTGTGTTTTGCGCCTAGCCGCATAAGCGCCTAAACCCCTCAAATTTAGTCTCCCTTATTGGAGATGTAAGTTTACTGTTAAAATGGTGTACTCACAAGCAATTAATTTTATTACCAAGGAAATAAGTAATGACTTGAGAAATGCAGTAGAAAAGTAGATATGTAATTTAATCTGTATCTTTTCTTGAGTCATTCGATTCTGAGCCCGAGGTGAGGTAATTGTTGTCTTCCCATGATTATTCTAATGTAAGGTAAAGTTGTCGTAGGTGAGAATGGCAGGCGTGAGGCTAAGTGCCTCTTTTCTTGGCATACAAGCTTGTATTAACCTAATAAATGCTTTTGAAATTTGCCAATGGTTTTCTTCCAATAGTGTACGATAAGGCGAATTCACAGTTATTGTCCTCCAATATCGGTCATCCTGTTTGTAACTGTTCTGAATAAAGGATCCATTCGCCTAAAACTCTATGACAAACATCAACCTGGACTTTAATCCAACCCCGCTAGAAATCATTATACGATGCAGTATTGATTAATAAAAATAACCATAAATAGATAATAACCATTTTAATCAACATAAATATTAATCTATGGCAGCTTTAACACAAAATGTAAAATGGTGGAAATCGGCCTCTCCTCATTATCGCGAACTGGTGTTAAGAGGGGCAGCGAATGGAGGTAGGATAGAAAATAAAATTAATACCGTAATGCATGATATTATTCTTTCATATGTTCAAAAAATAAAATAAAATAAGAAGCTAATGTGGCCTCCCCTCACGGCAAAATAAATATGGGTAGGGAGGGGTTTAGTTAAAAAAAAATGGCTCTTATAATATATATGCCATGTGTACATAAAACAAAACAAAACAAAATCCCTCTCATAAAGTTTTAGAAAAGGGAAAAGAAGAAAATAAAAGAAATAAGGAAAAGAAGAATATAATTATATTTTGTGAATTTAGTACATGTTAAATAAATAAGTGATTTAATTAGCTTTCTTTTAAAAGAAGGGGTGAATTTATATATTAAATATGATGTTTATAAAAAAAACTAATATTTTATATATAATATAGGTTATTGTTGGAATTTTAAAAGAATGCATATTAATATAATTATTAATAATGATATTTATAAAATTAACATCAATATTAATATTATTAATACTAATAATAGGTGTTGATATTCATAATGTTAATCGGTTCAAATATCATATTAGTATCGCATGATATCCACAATATCTTTGGATCCTTGTAGCTTAGAATTTTTAGCCAATTTGATACTTGTTCAAGGGTGCACGCATTGGGCTTTGTACTTCCGACCTTGCTACCCCCATATACCCCACTCATCATTGTATCATGTTCGAGCATGATTGTTAAATGTTAGTAATTGCTTTATGGTCCTTTAAAAAAAAATAAAAATAAAAAATAGTCGTGTTTTTCCCTAGTGTAATTTATGGGCATGACATGTTGAGTAAATATTTCTTTAAACGAAGATAAATAAAAAGAAAAGAAAAAAATTGTTGGGTTTTTTTTTTCTTATGAAAATTTTGGGCATGATAGTAAGGAAGTGTACCTATTGCCTCTTCAAATTCCCTTTACCTTTCAAAAATAATTCTAGATTAAAGATATTATTATAGAGTAGGTTGAAAATGCAACATTTGTAATGATTCTAGATTGGACTTTATGTTTGATAAATAATACAAGACAATACAACATTAAATGAAAATAATATAGATGAATATTATATTGTACATTTTATTACACAATTACATCATTTTTGTGAATAAAGTGGTGATATGTTTAAAACTAGTTGTAGCGCCTCACTAGGGAAACCAATAAAACAAAGCATAAAGTAACAAATTAACCAATTTTTTTTTTTAAAAATTCATTCGATTACACAACTATCTTCAGGATTCCAAGACGATGTTACTTTAACATTATAAATAAGAACAACACATCATAATATTAAAGTCATAAAACATAAGTACATATCACATTCATGAATGATCCAATTTCATAATCTTTATACAGTCAAGATATATATATATATATATATATATTCAGATTACAACAAGTGAGATTTTAATAAATCTTGTACATCATAATATTGATACAATGAGTACACTCAAACATATGAGGTAAATATAAAAAGAAGATAATGATCTCATCATATCTAACATCCATGTCCTTGAACACATTCAACGCCCATCGTCACGAACAATGAAGTAATTGGAACCTGCTCCACGAACAATGTTATCCAAGTATAGCAACATCTGTAAGAGGACCCAATGGAGGAAATAACATGGTTTCCTCCCAACTGTGTGGAACCCAAAGGTCCACTCCCTCCGTGCTAGGAGATAATGACAAGTCCACAAAATAATCAAACAAACAACAAAGAATAGGCATTACATTACATGGCTGACAAACACATAACAACATGACAATATCTAAATTATATGATCACTAATACTCTCCCAGAGGCAACAACATTAACAAAGGTGACTCTACATAAGAGACCACAAACATGCTTCAGGACAGAGTGTCATCACATAGTTGTTCTAGGTTACCCTGGTGAATCTTCCTAGACTACCGACCCTCATTCAGAGTTACCCTGGTAGTCTCTACTGATTCCTGGCCCCTAGAAAAACTCATGTGGCTCAGTTGAATTACATTTCAAGAAGACAAGGTAAACGACAAAGCCATTCCATGCCTTCTCAACCTACCCTTAATCTAAACGAGCATTAAGGCACTAGGTGAGGCATACAAATTATCTAAACTAATGTTAAATACTACCCAACCCATAGTACATTAGTTAGGTTTTCACTGGATTACAAAAAACCATGATATGTTACCTTGGCAACCACTTAGGGTTCCGGCCCTATCGCAAGCCACTCTTCCTATAAACATGACACAACATCAAAATACCAAGGATTTCCCACATGCGTATGAAACAAAACCGTAATAGAGCATATCTTATTCATGGCCCAATCATTGAACAATTCAAACACCTCTAAGGTGACAAATAACTCTTGCATGACAAAGTCCCAAAATAGATCATGGTATTAAAAACATCAATAAACAAATATTAAAAGATCTTTTTCTTTAAAAATAACACTCTAGCCTATGGAAACTTAACAACTCAGAATTACAAAATGATAAGCCATATATAGATATTTTTAAAACAACATCAAATTATTACTTACTCTTTAAATACGATATTATGGCTTCTCATATTAATAAGGAGTAACTAAATAAACTAACCTTGCTGAACACAATACTTTAGAAAACATCAATGCTCAATATACACTTTTACCAAACGTTATAAGCAAACTATTTTCAAAACAGTGTATATTTAAGTATATCGTAAAAATAAAGGTGAGTTACAGGATCTTATAACTGCTAATAAAATAAAATTTTAAGCATGAAAAGATTTAGCTCAAACCTACATATGATAGATCGACATATTCAATCATCAAACTTCATAGTCCGACTTTCATTCAAGTTTATAAATGCTAAATAAATTAAATATAAAAAAATACCTTAAGCTAAAGTTTAATGAATTATAAGCAAAAGAAGAAATGCACTAACACACACTCACAGTTAAGTGCATGCATTTTCCAGAGAAAAATAACATGCACAAACTAATTCTTCAACTTATTGCGCTAAAACAGGGAATAACGAATAACGCCATGTTTAGAAAATTCTTTTATTATGATCAAGTGCTACTGCTATGACAAATTGCCAATGGATTCAAGAGGATAATTAAATTCTATGCAACATACTGTGTTCATGCATTATTTTAGTAAGAGACGCCACTAAGGTTAGAGGGGTTATTTAAATCTAAATACTCTACCATGTTCAAGTGCTGGCGAAGTGATAGGTTGTGTAGGGAATATTCAAAAAGGTCATTTAAAATCTCTACAACCTTCTAAGATCAAGCGCTGCAAATGGGTGAGGTGTGAATAAAATTAGGGAGTTATTTAAACCTATATGCCCTATCATGAGCACGAGTTGCCTGAAATGATAGGAAGTTAAAATATTGTGTAAATATAAGTTGGGTCTAGTTTGAATGGTGGAAAGAAATTATATACAACAAAAAATTAGGCGAGTCAAAATTCAATCACCAAAGCATTTCATAGCACCAAGATCGCTATGTCAAACAGGGATCTTAATACCGAATTAAGAGAAAGCTAAACATTAAAAAAATTAAATAAGATACGTGCTCGTAGAGGTTTATGATAAGGGTTTGAAATATTGAAAGTATCAGGCTGAGAGTAGATCTCGCGTGATAAAAGAAGGTAAGGGCACAACTAAAGAGAGGTACGCAAGAGGATCTATTGCTTTTCAAACATGTCGCTTTAAATAAAGCTTTGTACAAGGATTAAGAGAATCAGTCAGGGGACAAATAAAGGAGAGCAACATCAACTACTCAAACAAAATTTACAAAACTAAGAATAAAGAATGATTAGTCATCTAACACACATTCATAAGCTGAAGATGTTTTTTTTTAAAATCCTTAAAATACAGAATTGAATAGAAGCATGAAACATAACTTCAGAAATAACACGATTCATACATAATGTATTTTTTCTATATTATATTGCAGAATATAACCATATTTCATTAAGTTTTATGTAACTTTGTTTTGCTACATTTCTCTTTAAAACTTGAAAACTTGTTCTAATAATCTCACTGTTGCATGTGCAGGTTTGGTAAAGAAATTCTTAATTCTTTTCCACAAAATTTACTCAAGATTTTACAAGAAATCCAAAAGAAGAAAACCTGGTAAAGCTTCATAGCTGAGCTTAATTAAATTATGAAGCTTCTATCAATCCTACTCAAATCACTGGCTATTAATCTGAGATAAAAGCTTTTCTAGAACAACTACCGTGCAAAAATTTCCTAAAAGCTACTGCCATGAATTTTTTTCCAGAATATTGTCGTGAATAAATATTACACCCACAAAATATTTTTAATGCACTTAATTAACTCAAATTTACAAAACTTAACTCACTTTCAATCATGCATTCCAAAATTGATCAATTAGTTTTAACTTAACCATTTAACTCCAGATCACATTTTCAACTCCAAATCCAAATTCTGTAACATGTTGAAAACTATCTCATTTAAAATATCTATCTTTCATATAAATCCTATTTGAACAATTAATTCAACAATTGTATTTAATTAAATACCTTTTACAAAATTAACATTCTCTTTTAAAGTAAATAACTTGTTTTAATTTAATTTAATAAATCAAACCTTACACAAATATTTTAATCTAACATTTAAACAAAATTTATATTAAATCAAATATGTTGATTAAATAATCATTTAACTTAAATAATAAATTCCCAAATAAAATAATACAAACAAGAACGACACAACATAAACATACTACACAACAACAACAGGTGACAAACAGATACTCGTTCAATGAAGAATGATGGATTAAAATGAGGACCTAACACTATCTCTGAGTCAACATAATTCCATTGGGTTAGGGCACGCTCAGACCCGACAAGCAGGTGGAGCCAATACCTAGTACTTGTAACTGCATAAAACATCACTTGTTAAACACATCATCATATATTGAAAAACACACCGCGAATAAGAGTCACAGTGTAGCAAGGTACTCAGGAGTGAGAAGTGCTACACTGTCTTCTTCACCAGGACTAACAAGCATCATTATATCATAAACATCAAATACATCATAATAACCTCATAAAAACCATATCACATACGTTTCAATCACAATAACATCACATAAACATAACCAGATGATCAGGATGTCAAATGTACCATCCATGGAGTATAAAAACTACATAATGTCAGAGTCATAACTGAAAAAAAACATCATAGTATCATAAGCAACTAAAGCATCTATCTATCTAACTAAATCAAACTAAGACAAAGTGTCGCAACTGGAGGGACACTACACTAGTTTTAAAATTTTTAATTGAAGTTTAAAAGCACATGCATTACATCCATTTAATTTTCAAAAACATTTGAATCTCATATTTTTAAGCTCATAATTTCAACATGAAAATTTTAGTTCTAAATAATTTACTAGGACTTTTAAAAAATGATCCTAAGTTTTCAAAGATACACCCTTAAATGACTATTCTATTTGATATATGTTGTCTTCTTTTAAATTTGAAAGTATGTAAAGAAAAAAATTTGATCCAACATTAATTATTGATCTCATTGACACACATTTATTATCTTTTTCTTTTTAATATAAATGATTGTAACTTAAGAAATATAGCTAACTAACCTAATTAAAACAAATATAAAAAAGTACATTAATATTGCTACCACTATTAATCTGAAGAAGAGTTAATATACATATATTTAAATAAGAAACACATCACATTATATGACCAACTTAAAATAGAAACACAAGGTAGATAATAAATCTAGCTACAAATAATTTTGATTAAAAAATTAGGAAACTAGGGTTTTGACCCTTACAAAAATTTCCTTAGAGAAAATAAAACAAGCCCACACTGTAAGCTAGATACAATAGATTAATAAATCTAGTTGCAAATGTTGAAGAGATTATGATTAATTATTTATTTGATTAAGGGTAACAATGAGTTTTTGAAAACGGCCTATACCCTTTTATAATGTAGACAACAAAAGTGATGAAGAGGAAACACACCTTACAATCTGAAAACTCACAACCACACACACATTTGCTGGACAACAATTAAGCAACTCAAAAAAATTGTTGTAATAACACAATTTGCATGAAATGACTTCAATTTTCTCATTCAAACACTCATGTTTTACATAGAAATCAATGCCAAATTGAAATTACATTTTTTTTGCAGCCATATGGGTTGATTCAAACCATCTAAAATCTAATATAAATCAGAAAAATAATAGCAAAAATCAAATACAAATTGATTTTCTTCAACTTAGCTTCCTTTACTAGATTCTAGTTATTGTAACCTGCAAACTATCATGTGCAACCTTGATGCAATAAAACTTCTGTAACCCCATCTATATACTACTGCAACTTTATCTTTAGACCTGCAAATTCATGGTGTTTTGGTCTTCTCTCCAATGGCTACACCCCAAGCCTTCCTCTTCAATTTTCTAGCATCAAGAACGCCTCAAAATTGCTAAAACTCAAGCCTTTTCAAGAAAGACCTTCATCATTTTCCTGTAACTCCCAAATTCTATGCCCAATCTAGGAAGATGCTCCATAAAATGCAATAATGAAAATATTAAATGAAAAAAACATCTTTGAACCCACTTTTGAAAATTTCCAATTCAAGAAGATAAATTGATTTTTCCACTCCACTCCACTAGACCATAGAATAGAAAAAAAACCATCATCACAATCTTAGGAACCCAACTTTTTGAATGGTTTTATGAGGTGAAATAGAAGAATTCATAAAAAACTTGTAACCTCCCAAAAATCCACACCCAGTTTTGTTTTTTTTTCAAATTTTCCAAGTCACCTCTACCATTATCTCCCACTCAAAATTTGCAATATAAAATAAGAGTAATAATTTAAAATAAATTATTTAATCCTTAATATTGCATTTTACTCACATAATAATATTATTCCAGAAAACAAAAATAATAAAATAAAATACTCTTTTTTTGGTTGATGTTGATTGCTCTTACAACCAAGATGCTCCTAGATCAGACACCTAGGGTAGGAAAATTTTGTGAATTTGGATTCACAAAATGGAATTGAGTGGTAGTACCACCCTTTCAGATTGCAAGCAATCTACAACAAACTCCATTGTTGAAATAGATACCTTTGATTTGTTCTTCTTCCTTCTCTTCCAACACCTAACTAGAACTAGTATCCTTCTCTGACAACTCTTCTCAACACTCAATCCCTTGAATGTAGAATCAACTCCACCATGAACCAACCAAATCCTCCAAATGTAACTCATACTCTCCTCTAATCTCATGGGATTCAACCCACCATAGTCCGACCACCTCCACCAAAATGTACTTGCACTAAACTCTGCAACACCATATAAATCCTCCACTTTCCATACTTCACTAGCAATCTCTAACTGAACCATCTAATTTGAATTCACTAAATCATCCAACTTATCATGAAAAAAATTTAAAATAAAAGGTTTTACCTCCTCACTACTTACTGCAATATCATTCTCAACCTCATCAAAGCATTCATCAAAATATGATTTCACCTCATTACCTTTTTCTGCAATCTTCACTCCACTTTCCATCAACACTTGCCATTCCATTTCTACCATTGAAATATTTTCATCTACACAAGATCCACTCTCATCTTCATAAAAAAAATGAAACATATTATGTATTACCTCTTTCTCTTCAACCTTTTCTACACCACTGCTTGCTGCCATATATTCTTCACCTTCACTCTTAGCCGCACTTTCATTTTCCATTAATTTCAAGTCCTCAAAAGGAAACTCATCATGCTTAATCATTGTTGCACTTTCCTCTTCTTTTCCCTCTTTATCCTTTTGAACAAGGATTTCCACATTTTCCTTTTCATCCTTTTTCCCAGCACATAAAGTTTCACTTGCAAACATATCAATACCAAAAGAAAAATAAGATGTAACCCTTCCCATTTTATTTTCTTTTCCATCCTTATTATCTGTTACAACTTCTTTTGCCACTTCCTCTTGCCTATCTTGCAAAGGATTCAAAACATATTCTTTCGCATCCTTTATGATGCTATATGTATTCTTCCTACCATCATGTAGAGCTCTTCGATCATGCAACCATGGTCTACCCAACAAAACATGACATATATCCATATGTACTATATCACATATAATCACATCCTTATATCTACGAATTTGAAAATCAACCACACATTGCTCACTTACCCATATCTGGCAATCTCCTTGCAACCAAGAAATGTAGTATGGGCTAGGGTGCTTGATTCTTTTCAATTTTTGTTTGTCTACCATCTCTTTGGATACAATGTTATTGGTGCTACTCTTATCCACAATGACTTTGCAACATTTTCCACTCACATTACACCTTGTTTGAAATAAATTACTCCTCTGGATGGGCTCTTGATTCTCTCTTTGCAACTCCTTCACTATCTACCTGCAAGTCTTGGTGAAAACTGCCTCATATCGACGCTTCTGCCTGCACACTCAAGAACAACTAGCTCTGATACCACTGATGAAGAGGAAAAACAATTTACAATATGAAAACTCACAACCACACACACATTTTCTGGACAAAAATTAAGCAACTCAAAACAATTCTTGTAATAATACAATTTGCATGAAATGACTTCAATTTTCTCATTCAAACTCTTATGTTTTACATAGAAATCAATGCCAAACTGAAATTACATATTTTTTGTGGCCATATGGGCTGATTCAAACCATCTAAAATCTGATATAAATAAAAAAAAATAACAGAAAAAATCAAATACAAATTGATTTTCTTCAACTCCGCTTCCTTTACTAGATTCTAGCTCTTGTAACCTGCAAACTGTCATGTGCAACCTTGCTGCAATAAAACCTTTGTAACCCCATCTATATGCTGCTGCAACTTCATCTTTAGACCTACAAATTCATGTTGTTTTGGTCATCTCTCCAATGGCTACACCCCAAGCCTTCCTCTTCAAATTTCTGGCATCAAGACCCCCTCAAAATTGCTAAAAATTAAGCCTCTTCAAGAAAGACCTCCATCATTTTTTTGTAACTTCCAAATTCTATGCCCAATTCATGAAGATGCTCCATAAAATGCAATAATAAAAATATTAAATGAAAAAAAACATCTTTGAACCCACTTTTGAAAATTTCCAATTCAAGGAAATAAATTGATTTTTCCACTCCACTCCACTAGACCCCAGAATAGAAAAAGCTATAATCACAATCTTAGGCACCCAACTTTTTGAATGCTTTTATGAGGTGAAATAAAAGAATTCATAAAAAACTTGTTTCCTCTGAAAAATCCACACCCATTTCTACTTTTATTTTTATTTTTTTGATTTTTCAAAATTTCCAAGTCATCTAAACCATTATCTCCCACTCAAAATTTGCAATATAAAATAAGACTAATAATTTAATATAAATTATTAAAGCCTTAATAAATTGTATTTTATTCACATAATAATATTCTTCCACAAAACAAAAATAATAAAATAAAATACTCCTTTTTTTTTGGTTGATGTTTATTGCTCTTACAACCTAGGATGCCCCTACATCAAAAAGCACCAAGAGAAACTACCTAAAGAGCATCCAAATGGGTCCTAGAAAAGAACTACACCATTGATGCATCAAAGCTAGAAGGAGATAAAAAATATTGTAACTACCCAAAACAACAATCAAATAGAAATAAAAAAACATATGGAAGAAGGCATAAAATAAAGAGTAACCACATCAAACCATACTACAACACAAGAGAGGATGTAATACCCCTCCTCTTACTGTTTGGATTCATTAATTTCTATGCTTTAACTTGATACATTGATACTATGATGATACTATTATGGTTTGATTTGGTTGGTTTGAAGTTTGATGATGTTATTCCTTTAGTGGACATGATCATTTGATATGACATTATTAGTATGATTTATGTTACTCTGTGTGTTGATTGGATTATTGTTTATTCAAATAGTTGTTCATTAATGTTTATATGTCGATGTGATGATTCTATGGTGATCATGTTATTTGAATTCAATATTATTTTATAATGCAATTGTTTAATAATTAGTTATGATGCAGTAGTTAAGTATCATGTTATCTTATGATCAATTTGGAAATGTTAGTTCGTCATTGATATTGTAATTTTTAGAATAGAGTAGGTGGGAGGACAGTGTAGCATCACTCGTTCACGAGTGCCCTGCTACATTGCAATTCCTTCTCATGATATCATGTTTTTTTGATTATATATATACATGTGCTACTTGACGTCTATTTGGATGCAGGATTGCAGGAATAAGTCTCGATTCCATCTGCTTCGACAGGAAAGGGTGAGCAATAAATTAACCCAATGGGTAAAATGTTGAAAAAGGGAGTAGGTTTGGAAGTGTCCCCGTCCCAAGTCCGTCGTTCTGTTGTAAGTTATTGTGCCATGACTAAAGTGTTGTCCTTGTTGTTATGCATTTTTGATTGTTGAGTATTTATTCATGGCTAGTGTTCGAGTAATTAATCTTATTTGATAAGATAATTAGTTAAAGTTGTCTTGTTGTTTTGATTTAATTGCGAGTTAGAAAAATATTAAATTTAATTATATTGTAAATTAAAAAGTATTTAATTAATTAAAGTGCAAAAAAATTAAATTAAATTAATATTGTTGAGAATAATTAGATATTATCTTTTTATTAATATTAGATTAGAAAATCAGGTGAGGATAATATCTTGATTAAATGAATTATTTTAATTAAAATTGTAGATAAGTTGTGCTTTTAAAAGCGGGAAAAAGGACCAATAAGAAAGAAGGATTTTTGAGAAAAGAAAGCGGAAGAGCTTTATTGAATTTTATTTTTGATTTATTATTTTTATGAGGAGTTTTCTCTTTGTTTTGGGGGATCTGGAAATAAAAATAAAAAGAAAAAAATAGTTTTGTTTTGTTTTTGGCTGGGTAAAAAAATGGTGGTTGAAGAAAAGTTAGATTCAGAAGTGAGCAAAAGACAGGAAATGGGAAAAGAAGCTACAGAGGGGTTCCACGTTCAAAATAAGATTACTGTGTTGGATTCTTCACCAGACGAAGGACTCCAGGTTTTCTTCTGTTATTTATTATTAATTCTGTTGTACTTTGAACAATATCTGTTTGATGTGTTTTGAATTTTTTTTATAGAAATAAGTTCTGTGATTTGGAATTCGTTTGTATGAAACCCTTGAACCTTTTTGTTGAAAACTTCAGTAAATATTTTTGAAATTCTCCAATATAGTTAGTAGGGAAATTTATTATTTGAAATAAAAATCATTTTATGATAGAATGAATTTATTTACCCGAGTAATTTAGCATCTGGAACAAAAATCTGATTCTTCCTATTACTTATGTTATAAGTTTTGTAGGATTAAAAAAAATAAAAAATACCTGCATGTATTATTTCTATATAATTTGTCTCTTTTTATAAATCTATAGTTGCTGCTCCTCTGTACTCTGTGTACTAATTAATTCTACTGAATAAAATATATATATTTATTTCTACACTATATTATTAAAATTAAAACATATAATTATAATTTAAAAGTGTTCTGGGAAAATCTATCATTTGTGAGACTCTATGATTTTTTTTTGGAATAAAATATAATTGTGAAAATTTATGTGTCTGAATTTCGTACTTATACTACAGTGCAGGATTAAAATATAAACAAATAAAAATTATAAAAATTAATATTTTGGTTAAATTTGTGAAATGATTATATAAAATGAATTTGTTAAACAAATTCGTGTTTCAAATTTTCATGTTTTTATTTTGAAAACGAAATTTAAATTAAATTAAATTGAATGGAATTAAAATTTAGTTTAAAAATAATAATAAACTTTTATATAAAATATGAAGGAGGGGGGGAGTGGTCGGTGGTGGCCGTACCACCCCCGACCCCCTTCGTACTGCGTGGCAGCAGCCACTGGGCTGCGCACAGCAGCCTAGTGGGGGCTGCGGCCTCCTTTGGGAGGTACGCAGTACCTCCCTTGGGAGGTGCGCAGTACCACCCAGGCTGCATTGTTTTTTTTAAAAACAAATTTAAAGTTTAAAATTTGTCTAATGTTTTTATTTATTTATTTTGAATTTCGATTTCATTCGAATTTTGCTTATAATGTAATTTATATATATATATATTTATAATCGAATTTGGTTTATAATGCAATTTTATATATATAATTGAATTTAGTTTATAATATATATATATATATATATATATATATATATATATATAAAGTTTAAAATTTGTCTAATGTTTTTATTTATTTATTTCAAATTTCGATTTCATTCGAATTTTGCTTATAATGTAATTTATATATATATATTTATAATCGAATTTGGTTTATAATGCAATTATATATATATAATTGAATTTAGTTTATAATATATATATATATATATAATATATAATATATATATATATATATTATATATATATATATTTATATAATATATATATATATACATATATATATATATATATATATATATATATATATATATATATATATATATATATATATATATATATATATATATATATATATATATAATTTGTTTTAGAAAGTTAATTTATAAATTTTAATAATATATTTTTATAAAATGATTTAATTCATAGGTTTATTTTATATATATATATATATATAAGTGATATGCTGTGTTTGTGAAGTAAAAATATAATTTTGAGAAAATTGCAATGATTAATGTAGTTTGTGCAAATTATAATTTATTTTGTGCTTTGAATTAAATCAAATAGTTTAAATTAAAAGATATGATGTTATAGTGTAATTGTGCGAATTTGAATTAAACGATGTGTTTTGTTTGAATCGAATATTCTCGAATTGTTGAATTATTTGTTTGATGAAATTATTGAGTATTGAAAATATATTTATATGGAGTTGTTTTTAAGTAATTGTTTTCTTGAGGTTATTCGTTAAGTCTATTGTGGTATTTTCTTCATTGTTTTATTGTGTCGTATGGGAAAACCCTAGGTTTACCTTACCTTTTGTAAGAGTTTAAGTTATTGTTAAGGGTTTCCAGAGATGGAATACTTTTCTATCATGTTTCTTTTATTCTCCATGTCGGACAAATGGGGTTAAGGGTCTATGTAAGTCTTCCAGAGAAGTTCTCTAGAGTGGGGTGTTTTGTGTAGAGGTTCAATTTGTGAATCACCTTGGGAATGGTGTTGAGTTGTACTATTATGTTGTACCCGGTTTCCACGAATGGGGATTTGTGCCTCCTGGGAAATAGGAGAGGGTAATGAGATTTGTACCTCCTTTGGAAGGAGTGTGTTTTCGTATTTGGTTTCCTCCAGTGTTCGGAGTGAGTTTTCTTGTTTTGTTTCCACCTTGGATTGGAGAGGTTATGTTGTCTAGTTACCTATTGTGGTATTGTATCTTGTGTGTTGTCGATAGGAGAGTGGCTCTTTGTGGGGATTCGACACACAAAGGGGCGCCAGGGTAACTCACCTAGAGTTTAACTAAGTGATAATCTAAAAAAATTAATGGGGATCTTTCACACTAATAAAGATAAAGAATGTCTCTCTCATGAAGCAAGTGAATGATAAGGCTCGAGATGAAATGGGATGCATAGTTTTGCGTGAGGGTCCGGCGGCCGGTAGAGGCAAGCCAGGGTAACCCAGGATGGGGGTCTGGTAGCCTAGGAAGGTTGAGCCAGGGTAACTCATGGCAATTTATGCATGACACTCTTCCTATGTCGACAGTTAATCAGTTATTGTGCGATGTTCATGATCTTTGTTCTCTGAAAGCATTGTAACCTCATGTTAAGTGATGTTGTGATTGTCGTGTTAAGTGATGTTGTGTTTGTAGTTGTTAAGTGACTTTGTGATTGTAGTTGTTAAGTGATATTGTGTTTGTAGTAGTTAAGTGATTTATTGATTTCTCTTTGGTTATTGTTGGAAGAAGTCTTTGTTATTATGCCTTGAGTTTCATTGATGTTGTGAGTGTGACTAGTTGTAATTTGGAAAGGTGTTTTATTGTTATGTTCAGAAGTGATTTGTTGTTGTGCCTTTTGGATTTGTTGTTGTGAGTTCTCTAGGTGGTCTTTGATGTTAAGTTGTCTGTCGGGAGTTAGCATTGTGTTACTGTTAGGCGTGCTTGGTCGGGGATCCTTCCTTGTCTACTCCCAGCACGGGGGTGGTTGGGTGGAATGTGCTTCGCACCCCATTGGGTTCCCTTTCTGTTGCAGATGTATCTTTTATTGCAGGGTTTTGGAAGATGTTGATGATCCAGTAATTCTTTGTACCAGATGTATGTTATACTTCGGATGTAATGTATTCATTGATGTATTGTCTCCCACGTGTGTTGGGATGACCTTGATGTGATTTGTATATGTAGTTATTGAGATGTATTTTCAATCAGTTGTATTTTACTATCATTTGGATGTAATGTATATTCAGGCCATGTATTTATTTAGGAACGATCATTTGTAATAGTTGTGTTATGTTGTGTTATATATGTGGTAATATAAATGCTTCATGTATTTATAGTATCTTTCATTGTCTTATGTACATATGTTATGAATATGGTTATTGGTTAATAGATATTTTAAATGATGAAATGGGAATGAATAGATTTATGTAATTGTCTAATTATTGTTATCTTGTTATCGTTGTTATGGGTTAGTATAGTAATGTCACCCCGTGTACCCCAATGGAATTAGTCATGCAACTTAGTATATTGTTATATTAGAATACTTAAGTATGTTTATTATATTCTTAAAAAAAAAATTTGTTCTTTTGTTATTAGTTCCTTTGGGGTTCGCACGACGGTGTGTTACAGCTTGGTATCAGAGCCCAAGTTTAAACACTGGGCGCTTTGGGATAATGTGGACCCATTAAGTTGTTAGTTGCGTAGGTAATACTCCAGGCATTATGAGCCATGGCGTTGACCTAGGTGCTTTGTTCGTTAGTTTATGTTTTTCCTTTTTGGGTTGATCTGACTTGGCTACCCAGAAGTTGTTACGTGGTGTAGGTCTAATGGCGCAGGAAACTAGTGGAAGGGATAGGAGCCTCGGTGTAGTGTACAATGCACCGATATCCTTCCTACTGGAAGAATGCATTATGGACAATTGTGTTGTGTGTGAATTTTGTGTGTTGTGTGTGGTGGATGACAACCAACTTTGTTGTTATGTCCACCCTTGTATGTCTTCTTGTGCTTTACCTCATTGTGCAAGCGATTGCCTGATTGACCCTATGTGGTTTTGGAGTTACTTTTGCGTGTTATATTGTATGGAATTATGGAATATGGTAATAGGAAATGAATGAATATGTGGTTAGTTATAGAGATTTGTGGCATGTTCTCTGCGTGGTTGTTGTGTGCAAGTACTCTTATCTATATAATGGCTTCCTGGAGTAAGCCATATCCTTGGGGGGGAGGATGTAATACCCCCATGCTACTGACACTTTTTGCTATTATATGTTACTCTTGTGTGTGAGCTTGATACTAGTTGTAATGGTGATTAGTTCACCGTCTTGGTGTGTGAGGATGCCCCCTGTATTAGGGAATCTTATTTTCTTTTGTTTACCGGCTTCCAGGAGTAAGCCAATTTTATGGGAGGGAGGATGTAATACCCCTCCTCTTACTGTTTGGATTCATTAATTTCTATGCTTTAACTTGATACGTTGATACTATGATGATACTATTATGGTTTGATTTGGTTGGTTTGAAGTTTGATGATGTTATTCCTTTAGTGGACATGATCATTTGATATGACATTATTAGTATGATTTATGTTACTCTATGTGTTGATTGGATTATTGTTTATTCAAATAGTTGTTCATTAATGTTTATATGTCGATGCGATGATTCTACGGTGATCATGTTATTTGAATTCAGTATTATTTTATAATGCAATTGTTTAATAATTAGTTATGATGCAGTAGTTAAGTATCATGTTATCTTATGATCAATTTGGAAATGTTAGTTCATCATTGATATTGTAATTGTTAGAATAGAGTAGGTGGGAGGACAGTGTAGCATCACTCGTTCACGAGTGCCCTACTACACTGCAATTCCTTCTCATGATATCATGTTTTTTTGATTATATATATACATGTGCTACTTGACGTCTATTTGGATGCAGGATTGCAGGAATAAGTCTCGATTCCATCTGCTTCGGCAGGAAAGGGCGAGCAATAAATTAACCCAATGGGTAAAATGTTGAAAAAGGGAGTAGGTTTGGAAGTGTCCCCGTCCCAAGTCCATTGTCCTGTTGTAAGTTGTTGTGTCATGACTAAAGTGTTGTCCTTGTTGTTATGCATTTTTGATTGTTGAGTATTTATTCATGGCTAGTGTTCGAGTAATTAATCTTATTTGATAAGATAATTAATTAAAGTTGTCTTGTTGTTTTGATTTAATTGCGAGTTAGAAAAATATTAAATTTAATTATATTGTAAATTAAAAAGTATTTAATTAATTAAAGTGCAAAAATATTAAATTAAATTAATATTGTTGAGAATAATTAGATATTATCTTTTTATTAATATTAGATTAGAAAATCAGGCGAGGATAATATCTTGATTAAATAAATTATTTTAATTAAAATTGTAGATAAGTTGTGCTTTTAAAAGCGGGAAAAAGGACCAATAAGAAAGAAGGATTTTTGAGAAAAGAAAGCGGAAGAGCTTTATTGAATTTTATTTTTGATTTATTATTTTTATGAGGAGTTTTCTCTTTGTTTTGGGGGATCTGGAAATAAAAATAAAAATAAAAAAATAGTTTTGTTTTGTTTTTGGCTGGGTAAAAAAATGGTGGTTGAAGAAAAGTTAGATTCAGAAGTGAGCAAAAGACAGGAAATGGGAAAAGAAGCTACAGAGGGGTTCCACGTTCGAAAGAAGATTACTGTGCTGGATTCTTCACCAGACGAAGGACTCCAGGTTTTCTTCTGTTATTTATTATTAATTATGTTGTACTTTGAACAATATCTGTTTGATGTGTTTTGAATTTTTTTTATAGAAATAAGTTCTGTGATTTGGAATTCGTTTGTATGAAACCCTTGAACCTTTTTGTTGAAAACTTCAGTAAATATTTTTGAAATTCTCCAATATAGTTAGTAGGGAAATTTATTATTTGAAATAAAAATCATTTTATGATAGAATGAATTTATTTACCCGAGTAATTTAGCATGTGGAACGAAAATCTGATTCTTCCTATTACTTATGTTATAAGTTTTGTAGGATTAAAAAAAATAAAAATACCTACATGTATTATTTCTATATAATCTGTCTCTTTTTATAAATCTATAGTTGCTGCTCCTCTGTACTCTGTGTACTAATTATATTCTACTGAATAAAATATATATATTTATTTCTATACTATATTATTAAAATTAAAACATATAATTATAATTTAAAAGTGTTCTGGGAAAATCTATCATTTGTGAGACTGAATTTTTTTGGAATAAAATATAATTGTGAAAATTTATGTGTCTGAATTTCGTACTTATACTACAGTGCAGGATTAAAATATATCAAAATATAAATAAATAAAAATTATATAAATTAATATTTTGGTTAAATTTGTGAAATGATTATATAAAATGAATTTGTTAAACAAATTCGTGTTTCAAATTTTCATGTTTTTATTTTGAAAACGAAATTTAAATTAAATTAAATTGAATGGAATTAAAATTTAGTTTAAAAAAATAATAAACTTTTATATAAAATATGGAGAGGGGGAGTGGTCGGCGATGGCCGTACCACCCCCGACCCCCTTCGTACTGCGTGACAGCAGCCACTGGGCTGCGCATAGCAGCCGTAGGCTGCTGTACACAGCCTAGTGGGGGCTGCGGCCTCCTTTGGGAGGTATGCAGTACCTCCCTTGGGAGGTGCACAGTACCACCCAGGCTGCATTGTTTTTTTTTAAAACAAATTTAAAGTTTTTTTTTTGTCTAATGTTTTTATTTATTTATTTCGAATTTCGATTTCATTCGAATTTTGCTTATAATGTAATATATATATATATATATAATCGAATTTGGTTTATAATGCAATTTTATATATATAATTGAATTTAGTTTATAATATATATATATATATATATATAATTATATAATATATATATATATATATATTTATATATATATAATTATATTTATATTTATATATATATATATATATATATATATATATATAATTTGTTTTAGAAAGTTAATTTATAAATTTTAATAATATATTTTTATAAAATGATTTAATTCATAGGTTTATTTTATATATATATATATAAAGTGATATGCTGTGTTTGTGAAGTAAAAATATAATTTTGAGAAAATTGCAATGATTAATGTAGTTTGTGCAAATTATAATTTATTTTGTGCTTTGAATTAAATCAAATAGTTTAAATTAAAAGATATGATGTTATAGTGTAATTGTGCGAATTTGAATTAAACGATGTGTTTTGTTTGAATCAAATATTCTCGAATTGTTGAATTATTTGTTTGATGAAATTATTGAGTATTGGAAATATCTTTATATGGAGTTGTTTTTAATTAATTGTTTTCTTGAGGTTATTCGTTAAGTCTATTGTGGTATTTTCTTCATTGTTTTATTGTGTCGTATGGGAAAACACTAGGTTTACCTTACCTTTTGTAAGAGTTTAAGTTATTGTTAAGGGTTTCCAGAGATGGAATACTTTTCTATCATGTTTCTTTTATTCTCCATGTCGGACAAATGGGGTTAAGGGTCTATGTAAGTCTTCCAGAGAAGTTCTCTAGAGTGGGGTGTTTTGTGTAGAGGTTCAATTTGTGAATCACCTTGGGAATGGTGTTGAGTTGTACTATTATGTTGTACCCGGTTTCCACGAACGGGGATTTGTGCCTCCTGGGAAATAGGAGAGGGTAATGAGATTTGTACCTCCTTTGGAAGGAGTGTGTTTTCGTATTTGGTTTCCTCCAGTGTTCGGAGTGAGTTTTCTTGTTTTGTTTCCACCTTGGATTGGAGAGGTTATGTTGTCTAGTTACCTATTGTGGTATTGTATCTTGTGTGTTGTCGATAGGAGAGTGGCTCTTTGTGGGGGTCCGGCACACAAAGGGGTGCCAGGGTAACTCACCTAGAGTTTAACTAAGTGATAATCTAAAAGAATTAATGGGGATCTTTCACACTAATAAAGATAAAGAATGTCTCTCTCGTGAAGCAAGTGAATGATAAGGCTCAAGATGAGATGGGACGCATAGTTTTGCGTGAGGGTCCTGCGGCCGGTAGAGGCAAGCCAGGGTAACCCAGGATGGGGGTCCAGTAGCCTAGGAAGGTTGAGCCAGGGTAACTCATGGCAATTTATGCATGACACTCTTCCTATGTCGACAGTTAATCAGTTATTGTGCGATGTTCATGATCTTTGTTCTCTGAAAGCATTGTAACCTCGTGTTAAGTGATGTTGTGATTGTCGTGTTAAGTGATGTTGTGTTTGTAGTTGTTAAGTGACTTTGTGATTGTAGTTGTTAAGTGATATTGTGTCTGTAGTAGTTAAGTGATTTATTGATTTCTCTTTGGTTATTGTTGGAAGAAGTCTTTGTTATTATGCCTTGAGTTTCATTGATGTTGTGAGTGTGACTAGTTGTAATTTGGAAAGGTGTTTTATTGTTATGTTCAGAAGTGATTTGTTGTTGTGCCTTTTGGATTTGTTGTTGTGAGTTCTCTAGGTGGTCTTTGATGTTAAGTTGTATGTCGGGAGTTAGCATTGTGTTACTGTTAGGCGTGCTTGGTCGGGTATCCTTCCTTGTCTACTCCTAGCACGGGGGTGGTTGGGTGGAACGTGCTTCGCACCCCATTGGGTTCCCTTTCTGTTGCAGATGTATCTTTTATTGCAGGGTTTTGGAAGATGTTGATGATCCAGTAATTCTTTGTACCAGATATATGTTATACTTCGGATGTAATGTATTCATTGATGTATTGTCTCCCATGTGTGTTGGGATGACCTTGATGTGATTTGTATATGTAGTTATTGAGATGTATTTTCAATTAGTTTTATTTTACTATCATTTGGATGTAATGTATATTCAGGCCATGTATTTATTTAGGAACGATCATTTGTAATAGTTGTGTTATGTTGTGTTATATATGTGGTAATATAAATGCTTCATGTCTTTATAGTATCTTTCATTGTCTTATGTACATATGTTATGAATATGGTTATTGGTTAATAGATATTTTAAATGATGAAATGGGAATGAATATATTTATGTAATTGTCTAATTATTGTTATCTTGTTATCGTTGTTATGGGTTAGTATAGTAATGTCACCCCGTGTACCCCAATGCAATTAGTCATGCAACTTAGTATATTGTTATATTAGAATACTTAAGTATGTTTATTATATTCTTAAAAAAAATAAATTGTTCCTTTGTTATTAGTTCCTTTGGGGTTCGCACGGTGGGGTGTTACAGCATACATAAGCCATGAAACTGTAGCAACCCAAGATAACAAGATATATAAAAACTAAGGGGAAGAAGGAAGAGAGTTGAGATATAAAACCACCTCCCATTCATTCATCAAAAAATGTAGGAAATAAAACAGGAATTTGTCTTCAACCTTGTTAATCCGAACCACCTTAGTCTTCTTTTGACTATGGGTTCTTGAACTAGGCTCGTTTTGCACATACATTATTCTTTCCTTAAACCTACTTGAGCTATATTAATGATTTTGGTATAGTTTTGAATTGTCATTTTACTCACATTTTCCACTATCTTCATGTTCTCCTTGATTGATTATGATTTCTTTTCTAGGAATTTGATTCTCTCTTCTTGCTTCCACTTGTCTTCTTTAAGCTTACATAAATCTTCCATAATATCCCATTGCACCATTTCAAAGTTATCCATTGAATTTATTTGGGCAATATTGCCACACACATGCTGATGTAGTGAGGATATCTTAAGATTAAGTATTTTTTCTATAAAAACTAATTTTAAAGGATAAGATGAATATAAATATCATTTTCCATACCACCCATCTTGTCTATTATTTTCTCAATGACAAGAAAACTCTTCAATGCTAGAATCCTCCCTACTAGAGCACTTAAGAAAACTAGTGGCAAACTTAAAGATAACACTAATCTCCTTTATTAACTCCCTATCTTAATATTATTTTCTTAGATCTTCTCTTTACCCTTACCTTATTGATCTCAATTATTTAACATAAAATTATTTAAAATGTGTACCCTCTTTCTCTTAGGCTCCTCCAACCTATCTTCAACATTCTTCACCTTGTTATCCATTCCACGAAGATAAGTTCCTTTCTTTCCTCCTTTATCTATACTTCCAAACCCATAGGAGAGCCCATGGATCCCATTAATAAACATAAAAGATATTATATCCTTTATTATTCTTGTGGATCCTAGTAGTAACACCACCTCGCCCATGTTAAGGTGCCCCCCAATTTGACTAGAACCCAACATCTCTACACACTTAAAAGTCATTTTGGAGGCCAAAGATTTTAGAGATTGAGTGTGTCAAAAAAAGAAAAAGAGTGAGATATTGATAGATAGAGAGGGAAGCTCTCCCTAAATGCACACATATAATAGATACTCAAGCAACATCGAGAAGAACAAGTGACTAATCAATTTCTCATTAAAAATTATTTAAAATGGTAAAATAATATGAATACACACTTATATCTCTCCTCCAATGAAACATACCTCAAAATCTAGAGAGGCATCTCACCCCAAGGCTTGGGTAAGGACTCCGTAAGGAAGTGTACCTATTGTCTCTTCAACTTCCCTTTACCTTTCAAAAATAATTCAACAAATTCATCCTCCTCTCCTATATTTAAAATAATTCAACCCTTCGTTTGATGCTTTGGAGATGGAATAGTTTTTCTTACATTTATGCTTTTATTTTTAATTTGGACTACTAGTATTACATTTTTTAGTATTTATCTTTTGTATAATTGATTTTTATATATAAATAATGTGGTACATTTTGTTAAATTTTTACATGATAAAATAATGAAAGAAATAGGTTTGTAAGTGAATGAAAAAAATAATAAATAGTTCCTTAAGTATATAATTATATACATAATAGTTTCATAGTTTTAGTTAAAAAATTTAATGTTAGTTTTTAAATTTAGAAAATTAGTACAAAATATTTGTTTGACATAATTGATTATTATAGAAATATGCTATAAAAATCTTTTGAGATTATAAAGATTAGATATATTCACAGTTTAAACATTTTAATGCTTAACATAAATATTAAATATAAATATATAACAAAATGGTCATAATTTATTTATCAAGATTTTTCAATTATATGATATATGAAAAATTTAAAAATAAACCAACTTGCAAAAATCACTTATTAATATTTATGACTTCTCTAATAAAAAAACTATTTTTAGTTCCTGCCATGGAACTATAGGTTTTACTTGCAGCTAATCAAAATTCATTATTTTCTTTTTCATTATTATATTTTAATTTTAATACATTATATTTTAATTTTCTTAAAGTTAAATGCACGATTTTTAACTTTTGAAATTTCAAAAATTATTTTTCCTCAATTTTATTGGTTAATTTTTTTTGAGCGATAAGGGTGGATGTTCATAAATGCTAACCATAAAACATTTTTATGGTAGTTTTTCAAGACATTTAACAAATTTTTCAGAAATTTTTTAAACTTTTTAATTTTTTTTAACATTTTAAATCTCCAAAATTAATTTTCCTCAATCTCATTGGCTTAAATTTTTTGAGCAATAAGGGCATAAAAAATTTAATTGCAATTTTTCAAGGCATTTTTTAAGGAACGCAATGTATTTTTCCACCACAAAGTTAAACTATTATCCAATGGATTTATTGGAAATATTTATACAATTAAGAATTTTTAAACTCTTCAAAGGTGTTACTTTCCTCATTAGACAGATTAATTATTTTTATTCATCCTAAACATCTATTTACTTGTTATATCTTAAAATATAATTAAAAAATTATTATATAGTATATAAAAAATAATCTAATAACGAATTAAAAATATATACTATATAATATACAACATCTGATATATACTTTAATATATTTGTAGTATATTATATTATGAAATTATTTTAATATATTATATATTATACTAATTTAATATATACTAATTTATTAAATTATCATGTAATATATTAACTTTAACATTATATTATAATATATAATCTATATAATATGTAAGTATATAACATCTAATATATAATTTAATATATTAGATAATAATTTTATAATATTATATGATAATTTTTATGTGATATATTATTTTTTAATAGTTTAGTATATATTTTAATATATTATATTATTAGATTATTTTTAATATATATTGGATTATATATTATATTAAATTAAAATTTAATATATTAAATTAACATTTAGTATATTTAATTAATTTTGTGATGAAAGATACTTTATTAATATTATTTACTTATATTTACAATAAATTTATTTATTTTTTACACGTAGCTTTATAAAATTCACAAACTAGATGTAAATATTATAAAATATTTAAATAATGTAAAGGATGATACATCACTTGAAAATAATATATATTTTGAAATACTTGGAGTAAGTTTATTATTAGTTCTGATGGGGTGGTTCTTAACTAGTGATTAAAGTTATCTTTTTAGACCAATCAAAAACTTTAATTTTTTTTTCCAAAAAATTTAGTTTTCAAGTTTGCAATATTTAAATAATTTAAATTGATCATTTTTTATAGATAATAAAATAAAAAAACATATTTTTTTCCATTCACATTGAACACTATTTTCTGTTATGAAATAAAAGGAGGCACAAAAACTTGTATTAAGGCTAAAACAAGTGACGTGTGGCCACCAAAATCTCCAACTAATGGAGATAAAGCCGGATTAGTTGGTGAAAACTAAATTGCATAGTTTCAAATGTGGAAGATAGTTTCAAACTATTTAGTTATGGTGAATCCCTTTTAAGAGTTTTCAAAAAGCACTTGTAGTGGATATAGCAGGTAGAAATGTCTATCTCAAAAAAAGAAAAAAATTAATAGAGCTAGAATATGACAATAGTATGTCCTCTTGCACATGTATCTAGAGCTACATGTCTTTTCTCCTTTTTTTCCATTAGAAAAATATTTTTCTTTGGTTCTCCCAATAGTTGAGCTATGTATTGTGGGTAGTGGTAGATTTTTCTTCAGAAAGTTTGAACTACAATTCTTCAGCCTCTGTTGGATGTGTAATACAAGGTATACCTAATGGATACTCAAGGGTGTGTATTCTATTGAAAATGTCGACTAGTCTAATTATACTAGTAGCAAAGAAGTTGAAATGAATTTTAATAAAACTAATTTTTGCCTGCAAGTGCTATTTGGAAATGATATCTAATAGTTATGGATTATAATATATTACAGGTTACTTGGATAGAGCAGGGTGAGGTAGAAGATAGAATGATTCATGATGCAAGAGGAAAACTAACCTCTATCATTGCTCAAATAAATTTAACACACAAAACCACAAATTCTATGGGTAACACTCTGTCCAAGTGTTGCAATGAACTTCTTTCCTTATTTCAAATTTACAAATTTCAAAATTGCACAATTTCAGAGCAATGACCATCCAAAAACATACAGTTCTCTCTCACTTATAGGTTTGCAAACATTTCAATTTACTTCCCCAAACATTACAATCCTTGTTTGGATCATGCTTACCATCTATAATTAATTTTATTCCCTCAATTTTTATTTTCAAATCCCATCCTACATCTAATTTCTTTGAATGTCAAACACCATGCCAATTTACCTATATTCTATTTACTCCTCTCAAGATACTTGTCTAATTGTTCTTATATTCGTTTAGAGGTTTGAGTTTACTCAATACAATAATCCCAAATTGCCACCTACAATTTCAATATGAAAGTAAGTTATTTCCCTTTGTTCATTTATTATATCTTCATGATGAAGTTGAATTGCGTGACCCTCTAATCCAATTATCATGTCACTCTTTTTGTCTTCAAATAGCCAGTACTTTGTGCAACAACCTGTTCAAAGTTTTTCTATTTGAAATCATCTACCTTTAATCAACATACACATTCCTATTCCCTGAATAGTGCCTCCTACTCAGCTCTCTTCCACTCTATTATGCAATCCTCTCTACTTTTATTGGCGTGGACTGTTCAATGTTTTTTTAATCTCTTGCTCATGAGGTGCGACCTCACTTCTCCACCACACCTCCAATTCGTGCAATGTTCCTTCCCCTTTCTACCTTCAACACAACCCTCCTTACTGCCTGAATTATCCTTTTTACCCCATCCTTCTTATTGCAATTTTAATTTCTTTTTTTCATGAAATCATGCATTATTCAAAAATATTTTGGGAAGATGTTTATGTATTATTTTGAGGTCGATGCTTTTACCAACATCAATCAACCAATCAAAAGAAACTTTTAAAATATTTAATGTTCTTCAAACAGTATATCTCGAGATTATGAAGATATATGATTGCATCTATTGTATTGTCAAAAATCACCTACTTTGCAATTTCTCGATATTGTTTATGGTATTACATGTCACCCTATGAAAAATTTCAAGATTTCTATTAATTTCTTATAATATCAACACTATTGCTAAAACATAGCAAACACAACAAATAAAAATAAGACTATTCTTGCACATTTAGGAAGGAACTTCGCAGCTCTGCAACTCTTGTTTTTAATAAAGTAACTTTTTTTTGACACCATGCCATCTTGAATAAGGTATTTGATTGAGAACATTTATATTATTAATTTCCATGCGCTTATTGAAGATGTTAATTATCCTAGGAATCATATTTTGAATATTAGGGATTTCATTGCTTCCCAAAAAAGTGTGAAGTGTTGATAGATGATGTAAATTATTGATCCAAAGGATTTTTTCTATTAAACTATGGGCATTGAAATATATTTTTAGTATAATAAACACTTGAGAAAATGTAAATTTAAAATTTTCCAAGCTAAGACTTAGATCCAATTAGAACAATTCACTTTCTTGGTTTAACCATGCACTTCTCTTCATTAGACTTTATACCCATTAGGTATGCCCACAATCATCAAATGCAATAGTTGTGAATTATTCAACTGTTTTAACTTTTTGTTAAAGACCACTATTGTCTTCAAGTACTTGCACAATATGGATATGAAACTTAAATCTTAAGTGAACCCTTTGCATATATCTAGGCAAGAAGTAAGCACATTTTTCTTTTAATTAGTTTTTATTTATTTAATTAATTCATCTAATGGTTCATCTGAAATTGATTGAATAAATCAAGACTATTTATTTAATTAATCAATTATATTTTTAAAGTACCAATTTTAGATAAATAAATATAAAATTTATCTATTTAAGTCTATTATGCACATTCTCAAAAGTTAAATATATGAATCCTATTTATTTAATTTCACTTTTTTCCTCTCATATTATTAGGAGACTAAAATCAATTATTTGATCTAACTAATCATTTGCGTAAGGCAAAGCATGATTAATTGTTGACCTTTTAAGCTTAGTTCAAAACTTCTACACAAGTTCAATGTGAATGTGCAAGTAGTTTGAGTTATTTCTAATTTGTAATTCAATTAAGTGATAAAGTGAAAATATTTTATTTAGTTAATTAAGTCTAATAAAATATAGATAAAAAATAATGATTTAGACTTATCTTCCAAATAATCTCTTGCATGAGATAAGAATGCTAGTTTTGAAATATTAGATTTTTTAGTTCAATTGTGTAACATCCATCTCCTTGTAAGAAGAAATTACCAGGATTTATTTACCAAGCAGTTGAGAACTAACATCATAAGTAAATGAGGTACACAAATTTTCTTTGCAAAACAATATATGCAACTACATAACTGATTATATACATAAATATATCATATTATCTAATCATGCATTTCAATCTAAAAAGAGTAATCATGTGTTTTAAATTTAAATTTATGAAAATAATTATCTTTAATGGTGACAATTTAGATGCTAAATTTAGCCCCCACTTTAGTGAGAGTATGAACTTACACAAAAAATCACACTAAAGTAGAAAATATGTCAAGAGGGGTATGATTGTCCAAATGTTGAAGAGATAGGATACCTATGGATCTAGGGGGAGTGCACAAGCCCCCAAGATCCAAGATCTTATGGAAAGACAACATAAGCACAAAGGAACTCACATATACAAAATGCAACAAAATAATATACACAAACATACATAATATCAATAGAAAATTCCAAGGAAAGGTATGAATACCATGGACTAGAAAGCTACATTATGCTAGGATCCACATCCAAAGGTATTCATGATTCACAGGCTAACAAAGTTTGATATTTTCTCCATGAACAAAAAATTGAAGACACCATAGGATAGTGAAGTCCAATATTCATTGGGTGAGCCCCCAAGATAAATTAGAAAAATGAGAAACACACAAGAACCAATGAAGTTTGATATTCACTAGGTGTGTACTCATTTTCAACCATACCAAGAATTATACTCTGGATGATAATTCTGATAAGGTGCTACACAAATGATCAAAATTTTATGCCAACACATCACTAAGTCTAACACATGTGAACAATGTGAAATAAAAAATTCCAATGTCAGTGCATCACTAAGTCCAATGCACAAGTGAAGCACAAATTCCAATGTATGCCCCCATCTTAAAGAAATTGCAAAGCACCATGCTATGAGAAATTGGTTTAAGGTAGAAAAGTGATAAATATTGTGCATGATAAGGTAATGAGAACTTATTTGGAAATCCCTATGCCAATGATATGTTTCCAAATCAATCTACCTCATGATAAGGGGTTGCCCCCAAATATAATGCCAGAAACAAGACAAAAGATGGACACAAAAGGGATCTCCATAGATCCAGGGTTAGTATATGTCTTTGCTACAATGATATAATAGAGCTCGAAACTGACATCATTCCAAAATACTCATAGAAAAAAATACAATGAGAGAATGACACATAGAGAGAGAATAAAATAAATTTATGGAAGAGACCTAAACGTCTCAACACCTTGCATCATCTCCGAAAGGAAAACACAAGACAAATTTTACAACATATAGAAGATGGACATACAAATACAAGAATGTTATGAAAAATTTGTTTCCTTTGTATTCTTGCACCAATGTAGAAACAAGGGTCATCCAAAGAAAAATAACAAACACAAAGAAACACCAAGAAACACAACATGGGAGATCACAACACGTGCAAGCAAACAAAAAGAGAATGCACATAAAGTGAATACAACAAAAGAGTACTGCACATGGGAGCCGACCTAAAGCAGGTCATCCACATCTGAATCTTGCTCATTATATATAGAAGGTGGACAACTAGCCAAAGGGAATACAACAAGTGTCATAATAGGAGCATCGCCAGGTGTGACACGTGGTGGGTCACTCTCATCAAGAGGATTATCATGGTTACCCCCATCTAAATCTGTAGACTTTGAAAATAGTAAAGATAACTTGTTATGCACTTGTTCATCAATTTTAGCATCCTCATCTTCATCATCCAAGTTTATCACAATGGGAGGTTTTATGACAATGTGGGTTTTATGTTCTTGTTTCAATTTTTGTTTTGGTTGGGATATGTAAGGTTCAATTTCATGTTTTGGTGAAATTTGTAATTCATCTTGATTTTTATTTGCATAGGTTTTTGATCATTAGATAATATTTTTTTATTTTCTTCCAATTGATGAGCAATAGCACGACATCTATGCCTACGCTCTTTGAAAATTCTATTTCTTCTTGTTTGGTTTTCAATTTGTGAAGGTGTAAGAGCATGATTCTCAACCATTGGTCTCTTTTCTTCCCTAGGGGGATGAATTGAAGGGACCTTCTAAGGTTGGGACACCACTTTCTCTTTAGGTCTATAAATTTTCTTTTCTTTTGATGGCACAAAGGAAATATTTTGATTGTCTCTTGGTCTCTTGTATGATATAGGTGGAAGAACTCTATCATAAATACCTTATGAATTTAGAAGGGTCCTTTCCTCAAGAATGGGTTCATCCACTACTTGTAGGGTGGGAGGAACAACCATAGCCTCATCATTCTCAAGAATATTGCTAAGGGATAGTTTTGGTATATATTTTTCCTTAAAATTTTGGTATTGACTTGAAAAAGAAATCCTCATGAGGATTTATTGGTTCCATAGGTTGAGGCCAAAATAAATCCAATGAGAAGTTCCCTCGAGAAGATAGAGGATTAAACCCACTCTGATGCACTATGTATATTTGATTATCAAATGGGAACTTTATGCACTTGTGAATAACTGACAAGACAATGCTCATGGAGTGTATCCAATGATAGGATAGCTTCAAATGGAATTGGTCCAACATCAAGATGATGGAGAATGATACATCTAATTATTTTGGTCTAACTTTATGTGGGAGAGTGATCAAACCTATAGTAGGGAAAGAAAAACCATCATGAGTTTTTAACCATGCTTTCGATTGTTCATATGAATCTTGATACAACTCATGCACACATAAGAATTCCTCAGTGATAAAATTTTATACACACATAGTATCAATGAGTGTCCCTATTATAGGTTTGTCATTGATATTCCCAACGATATAAAGAGGACCATCTGGTGTATGTATAGATGCATCAATGTCTACGAAAGTGATGTCAAGTAGTAAAGTGGTTTATCCCTTATGAAGTCAAACATATATCAAAGAAATCATATCATATAGACCATTCTCATCAAAATTCTTATCATCATCCTTATCATCATTCATGTCATCATTCTTAACATCACAACCTTGCACAAAGTTAGATGAATGGTTTGGCAATGAATTGGTGAAAATTTATAAGTTTTGGTTAGGTGGGGCTACAAACTTCTTTCCTTTATCATTAACATCGACCATCTAAATGTGATTAGAATAAATGAGGTCTTAAACTTTATGTTTAAGATGAATGTATCATTTTACATCATGTCCATGTGTACAATGTGTACCATAGAAAAAAGGAAACTTGCTTGATTTGGGGAATAATTGATGATAAATTGGCTTTAATGAGGCCTTGATTTAGTGTTGTGAGGTGTTTTACATGTCCACACTAGGTCTTGGACCCTTGAAAATAAATTTATTGATGTCTTGTAAAGGTGTTGTAAAAGACTTTCATGCTTTTCTAGACTTAATAAACCCATTTTCCCTTAATTAAACATTATAAAATGTATTTAAATGCATTATCACATCAATCTAAAAGGCTTTTGAATTAATATTAAACTTAGTCTAGTGTTGTAATGTGTCTTGCACATTCACATTGGATGTTGTGCCTTTCTAGGCTGTGTAGACCTCATTTCAGTGTTGTAAAGTGTATTTAATCACACTTTCACATTGAATTATGTGTCCCAAGCCCTAATTGATCTTCACATAATCACTAATATGCCTCTATTATCCCATATTGAGCATCCCAAGGTAATATTTGATTAAATAACTGACTAAGTCATCATATAAACCTGATTTTCTTATCTCCTAACAACCCAACTGGAAAATGGACCCCTTTGGGACTAATTCGCCATTTGTGGTGAATGAGTCCCTGCTAGGTGGGACTGATTCACCCAAGGTGGTGAATGAGTCCCATTTGGGCCATTTTTGACTTTTGAGTGGGAAATTTTAGAATTTAAGTTTAATTTTTCTTCATGTCATCCTTGGGGATCCAATTAATGGGAAAAAGAGCTGAATTTCCTATAAAATCAAGTCTCTAAACCCTAATTTACATCTCTTAACTCATTCACAATTCATTCATCATTTGTCTTCCATCTCAAGTTAAACAAGTTAGGGTTTTATCATCTCAAGTCACCAAGATATCATTTTCAAACATTCAAGGGAAGATTCTTCATGTTGTTGTAGCAATCTAAGATCAATCATCATGGCAAGGTATTAATCCCTTCATTTCATGTCCATTCTTCATATTACTTCTTCATTTGGTTTAATTACCTAAAAGGGGTTTGACTAAGGTAAACCCCCATGCCCTAACATTCAACATTTCTCTTTCTTGTCTTGTGTGTTTGCAGATTTAGACATCTTGAAGGCTTGGAAATCATTAAAGATCAAGTTACAAAGTTTTTGAAGATATCCCCTTGTTGATAAATTCAAAATATCCACCAAAAGTCACTTTCAAACCCAAAAATCAGAGTTTCAGAGGTGGACATCTGTCAGGAACCAAAGTGTAGACTAAGGGCTTCAATTTCCACCTTTGGATTTTCAAAAGTTCAAAAGTGGATTGATTCACCATGAGTGGCATATGAGTCCCACTGCCAGGCCTGATTTTGGTTTTTTGCATTTTTGGATACCCATTTGTCCGAAACGAGCTCCAGAACAATTTCCCAAATCTGAGACTAATTCACCTAGAATGGCGAATGAGTCCCAATACACCAAAATTTCTAGCATCAACAAAATTTTAGATATAATTTCTAGTCTCCATCAAGGTCTCAGGTGCACACTTCTAGTTTCATCAAATTTTGTTACAATGTACCTTCATTTCTAGGTCATCTAGTTTATGTTTGCATATCACAATGTGTTTTCAAACACTTCACATCTCTTAGGTTTTGTATTAATAGTCAATCAATTTTATTAATTTAATGCATCTAGATCATTGCATTTAGGCATACTTTTATTATACTTGCATTAGTTTGAGTGAACCACCTAGGTTTTTGGCCTATCACTTTCCTTTTAGGTGAAAAACCCTAAGAATGCAGGAGTACAAACTTAAAATCTATGGTTAATTTTGGTGAACTCGACTTTAGAATAATTTTATTTTCTAATTTGGAGTCCTTCATTATACATCTAGCTTGCGTTGACCTTGCATTAGGATTTGCATGGATTAATTTGCATGCTAGGTTTCAAATTTTGTATTCATGAAAAGTGCATTTAGGTTGCATTTTTGGCATATAAAATCATTATTTTTTTTTGAAATTTTGCATTTTCCTCTTAGGCCTACATCTTACAGCCCAACAAACATCAAAATACCTCAAAATATTTGAAAATTCTAAAAAAATTTCTCAATAGGACTCATTTTCCACCTTGGGCGAATCAGTCCCTTTTCACCCCTAAAACTGTCGTTTACAGAATTGAAAACCCTATTTTTAAGCTTTTTTTTGGTGCCATTACCTAACTGTATCAGTTGGACGAGTTTCTATAACATGCATTTCATTATATCTAGCCTAAATTAGCTCATTTCATGCATGGTTTAAATTTCAAGTTTGCATTCTCATATTGTTACATAGCATAATCAGTTAATTGTCATCCTTAAAATCTGAAAAATTGCATTCTTCTTTTGCATGTTTACTTTAGCATGGTTACCTTTCAAGTTTGTAGAATAATCATGTTTTCATTACAAAGTTCTATAGTTATCATATTTCATGTTCTATTTTTAGATCTTATCACATGTTGTAAAAGAATTTTGTTAAGTGCATATCAATATGAGGTCCTTTCCACTCTCTTTTTGTTTGTCATAGATCCCTCTCCTATTTTCCCTTCTATGGATGAGGTTAGTCTAGTGAAAGAAACCTTGGATAATCATAACAATCACATTTTTTCTTCTCTTATTATCTCTCACACTTGTGAAGAAGATATTATAGAGCTAGAAGAACCAATTGATGAGAGTTTTGACAATCCAAGTTGTTTCTCTCCTCTTACCTCTCCTATTAGAAAAAAACATTACTAAAAATGAGGACATCCCAATAAGTAATCATGATGATCACACAACCCAACAAGACAATGACATCATACCAACATTTCTAGACATTACCTTACCTAGTCTCCATAACCATGATAATCACACTTGTTATTCTCCTAACATCCCTCCTTGATGCAAAGAGGATAGGTTGGTGTTAGAAGATATACCTATTAAAAGTCATGAGAATATTATCCCTCCCTTCCCTAATGTTTCTATCCTATGGGTAGCTCTATTTGGAAACAATGAAAACCATAGCGGTCCTTCTCTTGATGTCTCCCCTATTTGTGATGAAGCCACTTTCCAAATGGATGAACACATTACAAGCTCTCCTCCTAGGGTAAATAATATAGAACAAGAGAATGAGACCTTAGGGAAACATGATAATCAAATAGACTCTTCCCTTCATCTTCCCCTTCCCGATCAAAAAGAAAATTCAACCATTGATCATTCCCCTACTTTCCTTGAAGCAATTTTAGAAGAACCAACCCATGAATTTCAAGAACATTTGATTCGTAATTCTCCTAAAAACTCTCCTCCTAGGGAAAATATCATGGTGCTAGAAAATTATAACAATATTAATGTGTCTTCCTTAGCTCATGATAAAAAAGGTGATTCTAGATTGCCCTTCATTAGAGATACATCAAACAAAGCCTATTGAGGTTATGAATGCGCAAGTGTCCATTAGATCCCCCTCGATCAATGAACCTCATACATAGCCCGTGGGACATCCTGAGAACCCTCTAATTCTCTACCCACCATCACACACACACCTCATACTCATAACAAACTTGAACTTATCCTTTACCCACCTCATAATAATGTGTTGTAGCAACCTAGTCATAATACCGTTGCTCATACATATAACACTCAAAACAATTCACAACCACAACAACCAACCCTGACCTCTTCACCTTTTCCTCATTCTATATTACCTAGTGCCCCTCGATTAAGGGAGTATGATCTTGTTGAACAACTTAAGAGCACTCCCGCAAAGATATCTCTTTGGGACCCTCTTCAGACTTCACCTACCTATCACACTATGCTTCAAATGACCTTATAACAAGTTACTATCCCTTCTAATGCACAACCAAATGACATAGCAGCCATAATTCGAGGATTGAACGTTGACATTGTTTTCCACCAAAGTGAACTCCCCCCTTTGGAAGTGCAAAAAAAAATGAAGCTTTCATAATGTTATCTCAATACAAAAACATTGGCATAAAGCACACCCTTGTTGACAATGGCTCAACCCTTAATGTGTGTAGTGTAAACCTTTTGAATAGGCTTCATGTGGATGAATCACACATTCAACCTACTTTATTCATTAGTGGATTTGACACTATAGAAAAGAAACTGCTCGGTGTGATCACTCTTCCTATTATGGATGGGAAGGCCACATTAGAAACACTAATCCATGTTATGCCTAATGATATTTCATATAATATCATTTTAGGTAGGCCATGGATTCATGCAATGAATGGTGTCCTTCTACTCTTCATCACAAAATTAAATACATCTACCATAACCAAGTGTACACACTTGACACTAATCTTGAGCCTTATAGTGTCTTACAACTTGAAAAACACAAAAAACATCCCTTAAACACATCAACATCAACCACACAAGTGGAACCTGTTCAACAAAAAGACAAACAACAACATAGTGAACAAGTCATGAAGCTATTAGAAGATGATTGGGATTCCTTGGATTTCAAACATGACTTCATGGGTGAATAAAAAATCATCCAAAAATATTCAAATATGGGAAAGAAACAATGATAATGTCAACACAAAATTCAGATGACCTTTCAAAAGCATCCACATCAACCAATTTAGACAATGAAACAAATTACACAACCACCTTTGACGATGCTTATTATCAGCCACCAACTGATCCAAAAGTAATGAAAAAGGTTTATGGAAAAGGGTATGAGCTTATGAAACAACTTGGCTACAGTGGAAAAGGATGTGGTGCTAATGAACAAGGTATCCATAACCCTATAGATCCTCTCACACAAAAAACAACTCATGGTCTTGGTTATTGTCCTTTGATAGAAATTTACAAGCCTTCACTTAAAATCAACACCCTCACAAGCCATCCTTCTAAGACAACTTTAACTGTAAAACATCCTGAACTAATCAACACTAGTGGTCATTTTCCTTTGCAAGCAATCCAACCAACAACTACACCTTCACTTCATGTCAATGTCATCTCACAAAACACTAATGATTTGCATTCATTAGATTTTACACCCTCTTGTAAAGGAGAAGACAAAATATCACAATCTATAGAGTCTTGCATAGGTATGACAAGTCATACTAAGCAAGATGTATCTTTCAAGCAAACTACAGGACCACCTTCTACCATTAATCAAGAGGGTATCTTGTCGAGACTCCTCCAAGATCACTTGATATCTCTCCCTCCATGAACTTCAAATAAAAGCTATTACAAGACTTCATTTTGTGCCTATCATAGAGTTCATAGTCATTCTACTAATGAATGTAAGGCTTTGAGTCGTAAAATCCAACATTTTCAAGAATTTGGTATTCTTCCTTCTATGGGGGCACCTCATTCCTCTAATTGATACTAATTTTCACTCTAGCATGCATTTCCTCAATCATTTTGGTTCATCCTTGTCCTGCACTAAGTGGGGGCAAGAGGTTATGTAGCCTTGTCCTCGTATGTCGCTTGTCATTGCCTCTTTTGGCTAGTCATTAACCTTTCATGAACATATAAGAGAAAGCTTGGAATGTGGATGATGTACCTTAAGTTGGCTCACATGTGACATACTACCTTTTTGTGACGTAGCTTCTCGAAAAAATATGACTTGGCATAGGGCTTTCTGAGTAAGCTCTCATGTTCTCCTTCTACTTTAAAGCAATTTCTCATAGTACTGGTGTTCGCAACCACTTTAAAGTGGGGGAATACATCACCACTTACATTTCATTGCATAATTTATTTCTTCTTGCGATGCGTCCTTTTCTTGGTTGATTCATTGGGCTTGATTCCCTCCAAGAGTTTGATACTTCTTTGATAATTCCTCTCTTGGAAACATTAACCATGACGTTCCCTAAGAAGATACCTTGCACGAACTAAGAAAAATCCCTTTGAACATTCCTTAAACCATTGAAAATGTCTATGAGTGTCAAGCATACAAAGTTTTTCTTACCTCATAAAGTTCAAAAATCATTTTCATTGTGGCGCCTCATTAAAGTTATTAGGAGATATAACTTTGGTATGGTTGAGTGGGAAGCTCATTCCGAGGCATGACTTTTCCCCATAGCCACCTTGTGGATTTCTCACCCTATGGACAACCAAAAGTTATGTGGCCCCAGAATGAGTATGTTGTGGATTTCTCACCCTGTGGACAACCAGAAGTTCCATATCCCTAGAGTGAGTATACTTGGCATTTCTCACCCAGTGCACAACCAAGAGTTTCGTCGCCCCAGAGTGAGTATGCATATTTGGAAAAAAAACCTAGATCTGGTCCACAACATGTTGGACAAATGGTCGAAGCTTGATCCACCTTTTCATTTTCGCCTTTCTTTTCCTTCTAGTTCTTGGCATTGCATGATCATGTATCTCATTTTGCTACAAATCATTCACCTTGTGTGTGTCCTTTTGCACTCATGTCGGCTTGAATTAGGATCATGGATCCTTGGGGGATTGATTGCTTGCTTGATCCATTTTTATCCTAGACCATCTTCATCTGTACACTTGAATATCTCTTGAATGTCTACTTTAGTGCAAGTTTGAAGCAAGTTCATCCTCTCACTAAAGTGGGGGCTAAAAGTACCATAGAAAAAAGGAAACTTGCTTGATTTGGGGCATAATTGATGATAAATTGGACTTAATGAGGCCTTGATTTAGTGTTGTGAGGTGTTTTACACATCCACACTAGGTCTTGGACCCTTACAAATACGTTTATTGATGTCTTGTAAAGGTGTTGCAAGAAAATTTCATGCTTTTCTAGACTTAATAAACCCATTTTCCCTTAATTCAACATTATAAAATGTATTTAAATGCATTATCACATCAATCTAGAAGGCTTGTGAATTAAACTTAACCTTAGTCTAGTGTTGTAATGTGTCTTGCACATTCATATTGGATGTTGTGCCTTTCTAGGTTGTGTGGACCTCATTTTGGTGTTGTAAAGTGTATTTAATCACACTTTCACATTGAATTATGTGTCCCAAGCCGTAATTGACCTTCACATCATCACTAATAGGCCCCTATTACCCCATATTGTGCATCCCGAGGCAATATTTGATTAAATAACTAAGTCATCATATAAACTTAATTTTCTTATCTCCCAACAACCTAGCTGGACAATGGATCCCTTTGGGACTAATTCACCATCTGTGGTGAATGAGTCCCTGCCAGGTGGGACTGATTCACCCAAGGTGGTGAATGAGTCCCATTTGGGCCATTTTTGACTTTTGAGTAGGAAATTTTAGAATTTAAGTTTAATTTTTCTTCATCTAAGCCTCGGGGATCTAATTAACGGAAAAATAAGTTGAATTTCCTATAAAACCAAGTCTCTAAACCATAATTTATATCTCTTAACTCATTCATAATACATTCATCATTTGTCTTCCATCTCAAGTTAAACAAGTTAGGGTTTTATCATCTCAAGTCACCCAGATAGCTTTTTCATACATTCAAGGGAATATTCTTCATGTTGTTTTAGCAATCCAAGATCAATCATCATGGAAAGGTATTAATCACTTCATTTCATGTCCATTCTTCATATTACTTCATTTGGTTTAATTACCTAAAAGGGGTTTGACTAAGGCAAACCCCCATGCCCTAACATTCAACATTTCTCCTTCTTGTCTTGTGTGTTTGTAGATTTAGACATCTTGAAGGCTCAAAAATCATTAAAGATCAAGTTAAAAAGTTGTTGAAGATATCCCCTTGTTGACCAATTCAAAATATCCACCAAAAGTCACTTTCAGACCCCGAAAATCAGAGTTTCAGAGGCAGATATCTGTTAGGAACCAAAGGGCATACTGAGGGCTTTAGTTTCCACCTTTGGATTTTCAAAAATTCAAAATTTGACTAATTCACCATGAGTAATGAATGAGTCCCACTACTAGGCCTAATTTGGTTTTTTGCATTTTTGGATACCCATTTGTCTGAAATGGGCCCCGAAACAGTTTCCTAGATATGGGACTAATTCACCCAGAATGGTGAATGAGTCCTAGTAGGCCAAAATTTCTAGCATCAACAACATTTTAGATGTCATTTCCAATCTCCATTAAGTTCTCAGGTGCACACTTCTAGTTTCATCAAATTCTATTACAATTTACCTCCATTTCTAGGTCATCTAGTTTATGTTTGCATATCACAATGTGTTTTCAAACACTTCACATTTCTTAGGTTTTGCATTAATAGTCAATCAATTTTATCAATTTACTAAATCTAGATCATTTCATTTAGGCATAATTTCATTATAATTTCCTTAGTTTGAGTGAACCACCTAGCTTTTTGGCCTATCTCTCCTTTTAGGTGAAAAACCCTAAGAGTGCAAGAGAAATAGAGACTTAAAATCTATGGTTCACAATGATATTGAAAAAAGGATTTTGGGTTGAAGTTTGGAGATACAATTTTTTTTGTGTCCACAAGTCTAATTGGAGGTAATTGGATTAAGTTCTTGCTTAAAAGTTATAACATGATTGAATGAAGGGAGTTAGGCAATTGTGAGAATTGTCTATCTCTTGATCTAAATTAGTATGGAGCTGAAGTTATGGCTGCAACTTGTGGTTCAATGTGGTTAGTTTTTGGGGTGTTTTTATCTTGGTAAATTTATTGTTTTGTTTCTTGAATGGTTGATAGTTGTGTTGAGGTATGAATTCAGATTTCTCAATAGGAGTCGATGAAGACACTTCTTCATATTGACTAACCATATTCTGATAGGCACAAAGATCCATAAACAAGTGAGTAAAGGATGAATACTTCATCAATAAGATCTTATCCCTAATACCAAGTTGCAAATTCTCAATCAACACTCTTTGAACATCTGCATTAGGAATAGTAAGATTGATTTGTGAGTATAGTGACTGATATCATCCTATGAAGTCTACTTTTTCACTTTTTCCTTGTTTGCACCTCACTAAATCAATTAATGTAATTTGTGGACCTATTTTTTCTTGGAAATGTTGTAGGAAGGCATCAACAAGTTCATTGAAGGAATGAATCGAGTTATTCAGAAATGGGAAAAACCACTCCAAGGCCATGTGTTTCAGTGACCTAGGAAAAAGTTTAGGTAGGATCTTATCTTCAAAAATGAAGTCACTACACAATATTGTATAAGTTGATATGTAACTTTTAGGATCTCATTTATCATGTTAATTCTCAAACATAGGAATTTCAAGGTTAAGTGGCATGGTTGATTTCAAAATTTTGAGTGACAAAGGGATCCTTTTGACATATTGTGATGGTTTTTTGTTTTGAGCTTAGTTCAATGTTGAGATTTGTTGTCGAAGTGAGGTTACATTTTTCAAAATTTGGCTAAAGACCGAATCATTGCTTGAAATTTTTAGGGAATTTGGTGAATATGGTGTGATTGTGTAAGTTCTTTGTGGACTACTATGTTGCAAGTTTATTAGAGGTGATGAATATTGCGGTGTAACATATGAAGTCATGAAAATTTAAAGGGTTTCAACTAGAAAGCACTAATTTTGGAGTTATGCTATTGGTTTGTTGTATCATTGTAGCTATGGTTGGAAATGTGTATGTATAAATAGAGGAAAAAGTTGTAGGGATGGAGATTTGGCTTCCTCCTTGACTTTAAGTGTATCCCAAATCTTGGGCATAACTAGCCATTGTAGGGATGTTGGCATCAACTATATGGGATAGACTATACAAGACCTATAATCCTTGGGAATCACCAATCAATTTCCTAAGGTTATCCACTACAAGAACCGTTAGGCCAACCAAAGTTTTAGTGCTCAAATATTCTTTCAATCCTTCTAAATATTTGTCTAATTGTTTTAGTTTGTCTTCAAGAACATGGAGAACAACAATCTCAACATCCATAAAAGTGCTTGTTTGTGAAGTTGTCATTTGTATGATAGGAATAGGGATAGTGTCCAAAATAGGAATGGTATTGATAATACCTTCTATGAAAGAGTTGGAAGACTCGAGATCCATAGTGGATGTAACAACAATGTGGGATACCATAAGTCTACAACTACATTTCATCAAAGTATTGGTAATAGGACACTAGGTCGTGAAGCTCATTCAAATTTCAAAACACTAAGTGTGCCCAATATGAACACTAAATTTCCAAACAGACATAATAAAATACCCAGGAGTAGAAATCAAACAAAAAATAAAAATAGGAAAGACAAAAGCATATGTTTGACAAAAATATGAGCCCAAAATAGTTAGACCAAGTCACTAGGCTGACTATGTCCTATAGAGGTTGGTATAAATTTCAAAGCTTGGTTGTTTGTGATGTTGTTTAAGGTTCTCAAGTTTATGTGTAGATAGGTTTGGCACTAGATAGTTTTCTAGAATTTTCTCAAATAAAGATTATGTAAAGTAAGAATGTAAGTGTGTAACAATTTAAAATTGTTCAAGCAACAAAAGACAAATTTAAATGCAATTTCTAGATTCAAGATGAAATAATTGAGTAATTATTCTATGCCAAATCTAAAAGTAATGACACTGATACAATTTTGAAAAAAATAATTCACTTTTTTTATTTTTCACTTTTTTTGAGCTATATGCAAGATGCAATAAAAATTTTCAAGTTTTTTTTTAGTTTTAAATGACCTAATGTAGATTTTTGAATGCAATTAGAATGTAAATCAAACATAAGATGACTGAAATTAACCCTAATTCAACCTATAATGCAATATTGTATGCAAAATTTTGAATTTTTATTCTTTTTATGATGTAAAAATGAGTGCCTAATTGAACGATGCCAAGTAATGCAATGCTAACCCTAGATATAGGATGAAAAGAGCTATAAATTTATAAAGGTCTTTAATGTTAACAGGCCAGGTTCGCCAAAATGAAATGTGGGGAAAAGGGAAACCTTTAGCCCAGGAGACCTCCCTTTTTAGGGTTTTGCATCTTTTCCATGGTATTTCATTAGATAGGGACAAGGGATGATGGATGGTAGTGGTGGTTTGAAGGAATTGGACAAGTTATATGATTGAATTACAACCCAAAAGGCGAGTCAACAGTCCCTTGGCCAAATCAAGGATGAATTTATGGATGGAATGCAATGATCTAAGTAGGTTAATGATGTAAATTACTATTTTGATGCAAATACAATGAATGTAGAAAGTCAGAAAAATTCAAACAATTGAAATGTATAAATCAAGACATTGTGCACATGTGGTATGAATCTAGGGCTAAAAATGGAGGATTAATTCACCTTGGGCGTATGTGTCCTTGTAGAGGGATTTCAGATCTATTTTTACATTCTTTGGTTCCAGATCAAATATTTTTGTTTCTATCTAGAAATTTTCATATCATTATTGGATATATCTATAAGTGAGTTTTTGTGAGTTGTCAATATGTAGGGTTTTGATTTCAACAATCGATAATTGATCTACAAAATTCTTCCAATATCCTCCAAACCTAGAACCTGTACACTTAAAGAGAGAGGAAGGGTTGTGCCATTTAGGGGCTTCCCTTAGTCAAACCTTGTGTTAGTGTTCCACTTCCACAATGGAAATGTCAATGATAAATTGATAAATAATAAGAATGAATGATGAATAAAAAAAGTGTTACAACTCACCACCCTTCAATGGATTCCTTGTAGGATTGAATTCATACAAATCTTCTCAAGGCTTGGATCTTGCTTGCTTGATTTTATTGAATTGCTTGGATACCTACAAAGGGGTTAGCCTTCACAAACAATGATAACATGAACATACATAGACTCATATATTATTTTACATGATTCTTGGATCTTGAATTGTTATAATAAATCATTGAAAATCTACTCTTGACTTTCTTGATAATGCTCTTGACAATATTTCTTGCTCAATCATTTCACTTAGTTTTCAAATGATGAAATAACTAGGTATTTATATGCAATTATTCTAATTTATCACAAATTAAATCTGACAACCAACTTTGGACACTTGAATTGCAAATAATAAAGTGCAAACATTGACATATTTGAATTTGGAGCTAAAATAGGGGGGACTAATTCACCCTGGGTGTATGTGTCCCAACCCTATTTTTGGAAATTAAGGTGTCAAGGGAAAAGTATTAGATGAATACATTTTTTTTTGCTTACAATTTATCGGTAGTTGTTAAAAATGGCCATGAAATGCATAATTTAGGAAGGTGTACATTTAGGTCCAATAAATTAAGGGGAAGAAAAACATAGTGTGAAATTGTCAATGGTGACAATTTATGATGCTCCACTAATAAAACGAAGCATTTGAAATTCAACTTAATTAAGGGTCCCCAACCCTAATTCCCCACTTACACATTTAACCACATGGTATTAACACTTAATTACCCCACAAAACAACTCACACATAACCCACACATTAAACCCTTAAAACAAAATTAATCATATTAATAACATTGAACACTAACCCTATTTATCTCTTAGGTAAAAGGGGTTCACAATGTATAACTTATCAAAGAGGTATTTAACTTATGTCTATATGGTCCTCCCTTTTCTTTGGCATGGTTATTATTCCTACACCTTAGCTCATACAATTCATATCCAACATATTAGTAAGGTAAGATCAAAATAATAATTTCAATATTGGCTAGTCTACTCCCCATGATTTTATTTATTAATAATTCATCCAATTATACATTTCAATTTTAGTACATAAATTTAACTCTACCTTGAAGGATAATAATACCACAATTTGAAAGTATCACATAATTATGTATTCTTCCCAATTCCTCCTTACCCAATTATTCATTATTTTTGATTAATTACTCAAATAGATATCTAGAATATGTTTTACTTACCTCCTCCACACTCTTGTGGTCTTACCTTATTTTGATTGATGTTTCATCCATGCGCTACAGGTTGTAGTCATCCAACCTTCACATGCCATCACTTGTAAGCTATAGAATCTAGTGATACTCACTATTGGTACCCACCTTAGGAAACATGAAACTGATTAGTGATTTATGAAATCAAATCCTAATATAATATTATTTCGTATCTTCATGTTTAAATTAACTAATTCATTGTAAAATGTCCCCCGAATTACAATCATCTTCACCATAACACATTAGCTCTAGATAAACTAGATAATCACTATTAAATATTACCAAACAAATCATCATAATTCTATAAGATGCATTTTGAGAAGTTAGATATTTAAAGCACAATTATTTAAATTAGATTGAAATTCTCAAGTATAAAACATGTCATAAGATAGAATGGTTAACTATTACTTACTTGGAGCAATTTGTAATTCAATAACCAATTCCCTTTTGTTATTTAAACACATTCATGTTTCAATGTATTAAGGAGTAATATTTTACCCTAGGGTTTATTAGTGCAATTCCAATGATGACAACACATAAGTACTTCATTTATCATTTCTAGTCTAACTCACTAGCAATTAATAGAACACACTTGGGAATTTTAGGGTTGTATTAGTCACACACAAGGTTTGGATTTTCAAGTTCAATATTTATTATTGGAGGAATTGATTATTGTTGATTTTGTGTATGAGAATATCGAGATTGAATGGATATATACCAACCAAAGTTTGATTCCAAATGTTTTGGGCGCTCAACCTATAAAACCTCTTATTTAGATGAGTTCCATCCCAAAACATGTATTTCTCTATATTTTTATAGAGGAATTCTTTGTACTCTCCAACCCTTTCCTTTGGAATTGTAATACCACAATTCATTACAAAATTAAAAGGACCTTCTCTACAACATGCAAACCTTGTCTCATAGAATATTTTACACAAATTCAACATGCACATATTAAAAATTTTAAACACCATGGTAGGAAGAAGGTGTGAAAAATATAAACTATATTTAATCAAAGCTAACATTGTAATGCTCTCTCAAGGAAAAACCCATTATCTAACTACAAATTAACACTAATAAGGAGAAAAAGAAGTTGATTGATGTTAAGATTACTTACGTATAATTTGAAATGTGATTAACACTAGAAGTGCAATACCAATAACTATGTAGAAATGCTAGCTACAATCGAGAAAGCTATAATAATAAAACATTTACACAATAATAATCTCATTAGTTATGTTTTATAACAGTACTAAAAGGAATAATGATAAGAATAAGATTACTCCTTAAAATAGCAATCAAACTTTATCTCTAATAAAGACAAACTGACAATTTTGATAAGGTTATCTTAACGATAAGCACGAGAGGCAGCATAATATTTTTTTTCAATATAAATACTTTAACTTCACTTGATTAGGGGTTCTAACTCTATATACAAATTACATAAATAAAGCTATGTATGAATATTGACAATATGTATATGTATACGTTATATGAGTAAAAACTACATTGAACTGCACAGTTTCATACATTAAACACATTTACATTATATGAGTAAAAACTACGTTATATGTATACGTTATATGAGTAAAATCTTGTAAGGATTCCAATTATCATGCAAGAGGAATAATCCGCGGGTTTATCAGTAATATCAAAAATGGATTATGTTTCCTGACAAAAAGATGCTTTCAGACCTAAAATGGTGGCCCAACTTAATACTTTAACAAGTTTTATTTTATGTCAAGCACGACCCACGAACATGAGAATTTAAAATGTTGCACGTACAGATCAACAATATGAATTGATTTGGGAATAAAGCAAAATTACCCTATTGTTATATAGTCGTATCAAACCCCCGATCGAATTTTGTTTTATTATCAACAAGGAAACATTTCTGTATTTCACACTAAATGGATAACTCTAGTTTACAAGGAACGAGTTAACAGATAATACACGGTTAAGGAATTGGACTGGAAAATTCGAGTATGAAAGGGAGTATCTAGCTCATTGTTGGCATGAACTGAGAATGGGGTGTTATTACAATTTTTTTTAACAATATGTATGATTACTAGATCTTTTTAACATCAAGGGTTGATATAAAAGAGGAAGAAACAGGAATGGCTATAGATCGTTGATTCACAATGCATAGGTTGGTTTAGCAACGGGGAGGAAAAACATCAAAGAGGTCGATTCAGAAGAAATTATACTTGTAGTGTCAAAAAATGTCATTTATGACATTTTTACACTTGTTTGGGTCCCCTTATAAGTAATCATGACGATCACACAACCCAACAAGATAATGACATCATAGCAACATTTCTAGACATTACCTTACCTAGTCTCCATAACCATGATAATCACACTTGTTATTCTCCTAATATCTCTCCTCGATGCAAAGAGGATAGGTTGGTGTTAGAAGATATACCTATTAAAAGTCATGAGAATATTATCCCTCCCTTCCCTAATGTTTCTATCCCATGGGCAGATCTATTTGGCAACAATGAAAACCATAGCGGTCCTTCTCTTGATGTCTCCCCTATTTGTGATGAAGCCACTTTCCAAATGGATGAACACATTACAAGCTCTCCTCCTAGGGTAAATAATATGGAACAAGAGAATGATGCATTAGGGAAACATGATAATCAAATAGACTCTTCCCTTAATCTTCCCCTTCCCGATCAAAAAGAAAATTCAACCATTGATCATTCCCCTACTTTCCCTGAAGCCATTTTAGAAGAACCAACCCATGAATGTCAAGAACATTTGATTCATAATTCTCCTAAAAAATCTCCTCCTAGGGAAAATATCATGGTGCTAGAAAATCATAACAATATTAATGTGTCTTCCTTAGCTTGTGATAAAAAGGTGATTCTAGATTTCCCTTCATTAGAGATACATCAGACCAAGCCCACTGAGGTTATGAATGCGCAAGTGTCCATTAGATCCACCTCGATCAATGCACCTCATACATACCCCATGGGACATCCTAAGAACCCTGTAATTATCTACCCACCATCACACACACCTCACACTCATAAAAAACTTGAACTTATCCTTTACCCACCTTAGAATAATGTGTCGTAGCAACCTAGTCATAATACCGTTGCTCATACATATAACACTCAAAACAATCCGCAACCACAACAACCAACCCTGACCTCTTCACCTTTTCCTCATTCTATATTACCTAGTGCCCCTCGATTAAGTGAGTATGATCTTGTTGAACAACTTAAGAGCACTCCCGCAAAGATATCTCTTTGGGACCTTCTTCAGACTTCACTTACCTATCACACTATGCTTCAAATGACCTTATAAAAAGTTACTATCCCTTCTAATGCACAACCAAATGACATAGCAGCCATAATTCAAGGATTGAATGCTGAAATTGTTTTCCACCAAAGTGAACTCCCCCCTTTAGAAGTGCAAAAACAAAATGAAGCTTTCATAATATTATCTCAATACAAAAACATTGGAACAAAGCACACCCTTTTTGACAATGGCTCAACCCTTAATATGTGTAGTATAAACCTTTTGAATAGGCTTCATGTGGATGAATCACACATTCAACCTACTTCTTTATCTATTAGTGGATTTGACACTAGTAGAAAAGAAACTGCTCGGTGTGATCACTCTTCCTATTACGGTTGGGAAGACCACATTAGAAACACTAATCCATGTTATACCTAATGATCTTTCATATAATCTAATTTTAGGTAGACCATGGATTCATGCAATGAATGACATCCTTCTACTCTTCGTCGCAAAATGAAATACATCTACCATAACCAAGTGTACACACTTGACACTAATCCTGAGCCTTATAGTGTCTTCCAACTTGAAAAACACAAAAAACATCCCTTAAATACATCAACATCAACCACACAAGTGGAACCTGTTAAAAAAAAAGACAAACAACAACATAGTGAACAAGTCACGAAGATATTAGAAGATGATTGGGGTTCCTTGGATTTCAAACATGACTTCATGGGTGAATAAAAATTCATCCACAAATATTAAAATACGAGAAAAGAAACAACGATAATGTCAACACAAAATTCAGACGACCTTTCAAAAGCATCCACATCAACCAATTTAGACAACGAAACAAACTACACAACCACCAACCGATCCAAAAGTAATGAAAACGATTTATGGAAAAGGGTATGAGCTTATGAAACAACTTGCCTACAATGGAAAAGGATGTGGTGCTAATGAACAAGGTATCCGTAACCCTATAGATCCTCTCACACAACAAACAACTTATGGTCTTGGTTATTGTCCTTTGATAGAAATTTCCAAGCCTTCACTTAACATCAACACCCTCACAAGCCATCCTTCTAAGACAACTTTAACTATAAAAACATCCTAAACTAATCGACACTAGTGGTCATTTTCCTTTACAAGCAATCCAACCAACAACTACACCTTCGCTTCATGTCAATGTCATCTCAGAAAACACTAATGATTTTCATTCATTAGATTTTACACCCTTCTGTAAAGGAGAAAACAAAATCTCACAATCTACAGAGTCTTGCGTAGGTATGACAACTCATACTAAGCAAGATGTATCTTTCAAGCAGACTACATGACCACCTTCTACCATTAATCAAGAGGGTATCTTGTCGAGACTCCTCCAAGATCACTTGATATCTCTCCCTCCATGAAATTGAAAGAAAAGCTATTACAAGACTTCATTTTGTGCCTATCATAGAGTTCATAGTCATTCTACTAATGAATGTAAGGCTTTGAGTTGTAAAATGCAACATTTTTAGGAATTTGGTATTCTTCCATCTATGGGGGCACCTCATTCCTCTAATTGATACTGATTTTCACTCTAGCATGCATTTCCTCAATAATTTTGGTTCATCCTTGTCCTACACTAAGTGGGGGCAAGGGGTTATGTAGCCTTGTCCTCATATGTCACTTGTCATTGCCTCTTTTGGCTAGTCGTTAACCTTTCATGAACATATAAGAGCAAGCTTGGAACACGGATGATGTGCCTTAAGTTGGCTCACATGTGACATACTACCTTATCATGACGTAGCTTCTCGAAAACATATGACTTGGCATAGGGATTTCTGAGTAAGCTCTCATGTTCTCCTTCTTCTACTTTAAAGCAATTGCTCACAATATTGGTGTTCACAACCACTTTAAAGTGGGGGCATACATCACCACTTACATTTCATTGCATAATTTATTTCTTCTTGTGATGCGTCCTTTTCTTGCTAGAGTCATTGGGTTTGATTCCCTCCAAGAGTTTGATACTTCTTTGATACATCCTCTCTTGGAAACATTAAGCACGATGTTCCCTAAGAAGATACCTTGCACAAACTAAGCAAAATCCCTTTGAACATTCCTTACACCATTGACAATGTCTATGAGTGTCAAGAATACGAATTTTTTCTTACCTCATAAAGCTCAAAAATAATTTTCATTGTGGCGCCTTATTAAAGTTATTAGGAGATATCACTTTGGTATGGTTGAGCGGGAAGCCTATTCTGAGGCATGAATTTTCCCCATAGCCACCTTGTGGATTTCTCACCCTGTGGACAACCAAAAGTTTTGTGGCCCCAAAATGAGTATGTTGTGGATTTCTCACCCTGCGGACAGCCAAAAGTTCCATAGCCCCAGAGTGAGTATACTTGGGATTTCTTACCCAGTGCACAACCAAGAGTTCTGTCGCCCCAGAGTGAGTGCATATTTGGAAAAACAACCTAGATCTGATCCACAACATGTTGGAAAAATGGTCGAAGCTTGATCCACCTTTTCATTTTCGCCTTTCTTTTCCTTCTAGTTCTTGGCATTGCATGATCATTTATCTCGTTTTGCTACAAATCATTCACCTTGTGTGTGTCCTTTTGCACTTATGTTAGCTTGAATTAGGATCTTGGATCCTTGGGGGTTTGATTACTTCCTTGATCTTTGTTAACCTAGACCATCTTCATCTGTACACTCGAATCTCTCTTGAATGTCTACTTTAGTGTCAGTTTGAAGCGAGTTCATCCTCTCACTAAAGTGGGGGATAAAATTACCATAGAAAAAAGGAAACTTGCTTGATTTGGGGAATAATTGATGATAAATTGGACTTAATGAGGCCTTGATTTAGTGTTGTGAGGTGTTTTACACATCCACACTAGGTATTGGACCCTTGCAAATGCATTTATTGATGTCTTGTAAAGGTGTTGTAAAATATTTTCACGCATTTATAGACTTAATAAACCCATTTTCCCTTAATTCAACATTATAAAATGTATTTAATTGCATTATCACATCAATCTAGAAGGCTTGTGAATTAAACTTAACCTTAGTCTAGTGTTGTAATGTGTCTTGCACATTCACATTGGATGCTGTGCCTTTCTAGGTTGTGTGGACCTCATTTTAGTGTTGTAAAGTGTATTTAATCACACTTTCACATTGAATTATATGTCCCAAGCCCTAATTGACCTTCACATCATCACTAATAGGCCCCTATTACCCCATATTGTGCATCCCGAGGCAATATTTGATGAAATAACTGACTAAGTCATAATATAAACCTAATTTTCTTATCTCCCAACAACCCAATTGGAATATGGACCCCTCTGGGAATAATTCACCATCTATGGTGAATGAGTCCCTTCCAGGTGGTACTAATTCACCCAAGGTGGCGAATGAGTCCCATTTGTGCCATTTTTGACTTTTGAGCAGGAAATTTTAGAATTTAAGTTTTATTTTTCTTCATCTCGGCCTTGGGGATCTAATTAATGGGAAAATAAGGTAATTTCCTATAAAACCAAGTCTCTAAACCATAATTCACATCTCTTAACTCATTCACAATACATTCATCATTTGTCTTCCATCTCAAGTTAAACAAGTTAGGGTTTTATCATCTCAAGTCACCAAGATAGCATTTTCATACATTCAAGGGCAGATTCTTCAAGTTGTAGAAATCCAAGTTCAATCATCATGGCAAGGTATTAATCCCTTCATTTCATTTCCATTCTTCATATTACTTCTTCATTGGTTTAATTACCTAAAAGGGGTTTGACTACTTGGCAAACCCCCATGCCCTAACATTCAACATTTCTCCTTCTTGTCTTGTGTGTTTGTAGATTTAGACATCTTGAAGGATTGAAAATCATTAAAGATCAAGTTACAAAGTTGTTGAAGATATCCCCTTGTTGACCAATTCAAAATATCCACCAAAAGTCACTTTCAAACCACAAAAATTAGAGTTTCGGAGGAAAACATCTGTCAGGAACCAAAGGGAAGACTGAGGGCTTCAGTTTCCACCTTTAGATTTTCAAAAATTCAAAAGTGGACTGATTCGCCATGAGTAGCGAATGAGTCCCACTGCTAGGCCTGATTTTGGTTTTCTGCATTTTTGGATACCCATTTGTTTGAAACGGGCTCTAGAATAGTTTCCCAGATTTGGGACTAATTTGCCCAGAATGGTGAATGAGTCCTAGTAGGCCAAAATTTCTAGCATCAACAACATTCTAGATGTCATTTCCAGTCTCCATTAAGTTCTCAAGTGCACACTTCTAGTTTCATCAAATTCTATTGCAATTTACCTTCATTTCTAGGTCATCTAGTTTATGTTTGCATATCACAATGTGTTTTCAAACAATTCACATTTCTTAGGTTTTGCATGAATAGTCAATCAATTTTATCAATTTACTAAATCTATATCATTTCATTTAGGCATACTTTCATTATACTTTCCTTAGTTTGAGTGAACCGCCTAGCTTTTTCGCCTATCTCTCCTTTTAGTTGAAAAACCCTAAGAGTGCAAGAGAAGTACATAGACTTAAAATCTATGGTTCACAATGATATTGAAAAAAGGTTTTGGGTTGAATTTTGGAGATACAAGTTTTTTTGTGTCCACAAGTCTAATTGGAGGTAATTGGATTAAGTTCTTGCTTAAAATTTTTAACATGATTGAATGAAGGGAGTTAGGCAATTGTGAGAATTGTCTATCTCTTGATCTAAATTAGTATGGAGCTGAACTTATGGCTGCAACTTGTGGTTCAATGTGGTTATTTTTTGGGGTGTTTTTATCTTGGTAAATTTATTGTTTTGTTTCTTGAATGGTTGATAGTTGTGTTGAGGTATGAATTCAGATTTCTCAATAGGAGTCGATGAAGACACTTCTTCATATTGACTAACCATATTCTGATAGGCACAAAGATCCATACACAAGTGAGTAAAGGATGAATACTTCATCAATAAGATCTTATCTCTAATACCAGGTTGCAAATTATCAATGAACACTCTTTGAACATCTGCATTAGGAATAGTAAGATTGATTTGTGAGTATAGTGATTGATATCATCCTATGAAGTCTGCCACTTTTTCACTTTTTCCTTGTTTGCACCTCACTAAATCAGTTAATGTAATTTGTGGACCTATGTTTTCTTGGAAATGTTGTAAGAAGGCATCAACAAGTTCATTGAAGGAATGAATCGAGTTATTCAAAAATGAGAAAACCACTCCAAGGCCATGTGTTTCAGTGACCTAGGAAAAAGTTTAGGTAGGATCTTATCTTCAAAAATGAAGTCACTACACAATATTGTATAAGTCGATATGTGACTAAGTTTAGGATCTCCTTTATCATGTTAATTCTCAAACCTAGGAATTTCAATGTTAAGTGGCATGGTTTCTTTCAAAATTTTGAGTGACAAAGGGATCCTTTTGACATATTGTGATGGTTTTGGGTATGTGTAGGATCATGATGGGCCAAAAAGTGGCAATATGATGGGTATGTGGTTGATGACTATTTTTTTACCCAAAATTGATGAAACGAAAAGGGGTTTTAAAGGATATTCTCAGCTTTCCACCAATATAAATTATGCTTTACTTTGAATTTAATAAGAAATTATTATTCATTTTATATTCAAATTATGACTAAAGTCCCGATTGATAGGTTGATTGAAAAACATCTATAGCTTTCAAACAGTATCACATTTTTTTAATCCAAAACATGCATCACATTCTATGCTTCGCATACTATAGGATTAAAAAAAGAAAAATTGAATTTCATGAAGTTTTGACCAAGTTAAGGTGGTCAAACATACAAGTTTTTTATATTTTTTGAGAGTTGTAATAAATAAATCATAATTAATTATTTACTTGGAAAAAAATTACAAAAAAATATGCATCACATCGGGGCATGAGTCCTCTACTTATATCTAAAATCTTATAAAAAAATATTATCATTTTATTGTGGTTAGGGTGGTCAGATAGACACCTACTTCTTATTTTTTCCCTGAAATTTAAGTACTACTACATTGAACTTTCAAATTTTCACCAAATAGACTTTAAAAAAATAAAAAATCTAGTAGTTTAGAAACTACATTCAATTTGCTATAGATTCTATTCTTACATATTTTTGAAATAATATAGATAACTTATTCAATTTTTTATGTCAAGTTGCCTAACTCTGATTTTTTTGCCACTTAAGGGCCTATTTTTTCCATGATGATCCTGCACATACCCTTTTATGTTTTGAGCTTAGTTCAATGTTGAGATTTTTTGTTAAAGTGAGGTTACATTTTTCAAAATTTGGCTAATGACTGAATCATTGCTTGACATGTTTAGGGAATGTGGTGAATATGGTGTGATTGTGTAAGTTCTTTGTGGACTACTATGTTGCAAGTTTATTAGAGGTGAGGAATATTGAGGTGTAACAAATGAAGTAATGAAACTTTAAAGAGTTTCAACTAGAAAGCACTAATCTTGGAGTTATGCTATTGGTTTATTGTATCGTTGTAGCTATGGTTGGCAATGTGTATGTATAAATAGAGGAAAAAGTTGTAGGGATGGAGATTTGGCTTCCTCCTTGACTTTAAGTGTATCCCAAATCTTGGGCGTAACTAGCCATTGTAGGGATGTTGGCATCAACTATATGGGATAGACTATACAAGACCTATAATCCTTGGGCATCACCAATCAATTTCCTAAGGTTATCCACTATGGGCACTGTTAGGCCAACCAAAGTTTTAGTGCTCAAATATTCTTTCAATCCTTCTAAATCTTTGTCTAATTGTTTTAGTTTGTCTTCAAGAACATGGAAAACAACAATCTAAACATCCATAAAAGTTCTTGTTTGTGAAGTTTTCATTTGTATGATAGGAATAGGGATAGTGTCCAAAATAGGCATGGTATTGATAATACCTTCTATGAAAGGGTTGGAAGACTCGAGATCCACAGTGGATGCAACAACAATGTGGGATGCCATAAGTCTACAACTACATCTCATCGAAGTATTGGTAATAGGACACTAGGTCGTGAAGCTCATTCAAATTTCAAAACACTAAGTGTGCCCAATATGAACACTAAATTGCCAAACAAACACAATAAAACACCCAGGAGTAGAAATCAGACAACAAAAGAAAATAGGAAAGATAAAAGCAGATGTTTGACAAAAATATGAGCCCAAAATAGTTAGACCAAGTCACCAGGTTGACTATTTCCTACACAGGTTGGTATAAATTTTGAAGCTTGGTTGTTTGCGATGTTGTTTAAGGTTCTTAGGTTTATGTGTAGACAGGTCTGAAACTGGATATTTTTCTAGAATTTTCTCAAATAAAGATGATGTAAAGTAAGAATGTAAGTGTGTAACAATTTAAAATTGTTCAAGCAACAACAGATAAATTTAAATGCAATTTATAGATTCAAGATGAAATAATTGAGTAATTCTTCTATGCCAAACTTAAAAGTAATGATGCTGATGCAATTTTGAACAAAATAATTCACTTTTTTTTTTTTTCACTTTTTTTAAGCTATATACAAGATGCAATAAACATTTTAAAGTTTGTTTTTAGTTTTAAATGACCTAATGTAGATTTTTGAATGCAATTAGAATGTAAATCAAACATAAGATGACTGAAATTAACCCTATTGCAACCTGTAATGCAATATTGTATGCAAAATTTTGAATTTTATTCTTTTTATGATGTAAAAATGAGTGCCTAATTGAATGATGCCAAGTAATGCAATGCTAACTCTAGATCTAGGATGAAATGAGCTATAAATTTCTAAATGTATTTAATGTTAACAGGCCAGGTTCACCAAAATGAAATGTGGGGAAAATGGAAACCTTTAGCCCGGGAGACCTCCCTTTTTAGGGTTTTGCATCTTTTCCATGGTATTTCATTAGATAGGGACAAGGGATGATGGATGGTAGTGGCGGTTTGAAGGAATTGGACAAAGTATATGATTGACTTACAACCCAAAAGGTGAGTTAACCATCCCTTGGCCAAATGTAGGATGAATTTATGGATGGAATGCAATGATCTAAGTAGGTTAATGATGTAAATTACTATTTTGATACAAATACAACAAATACAAAAAGTCATAGAAAAATTCAGACAATTGAAATGTATAAATCAAGACATTGTGCACTTGTGGTATGAATATAGGGCTAAAAATGGAGGATTAATTCACCTTGGGTGTATGTGTCCTTGTAGAGGGATTTCAGATCTATTTTTGCATTTCTTTGGTTCCAAATCAAAGATTTTTGTTTCTATCTGCAATTTTTTAGATCATTATTGGATATTTCTATAAGTGAGTTTTTGTGAGTTGTCAATATGTAGGGTTTTGATTGCAACAATGGGTAATTGATTTTCAAACTTCTTCCAATATCCTCCAAACCTAGAACCTGCACACTTAAAGAGAGAGGAAGGGTTGTGCCATTTAGGGGTTTCCCTTAGTCAAACCTTGTGTTAGTGTTCCACTTCCACAATGGAAATGTCAATGATAAATTGATAAATGATAAGAATGAATGATGAATAAAAAAAGTGTTGCAACTCACCACCCTTCAATGGCTTCCTTGTAGGATTGAATTCATACAAATCTTCTCAAGGCTTGGATCATGCTTGCTTTATTTTATTGAATTGCTTGGATACCTACAAAGGGGTTAGCCTTCACAAACAATGATAACATGAACATACATAGACTCATATATTATTTTACATGATTCTTGGATCTTGAATTTTTATAATAAATCATCGAAAATCTACTCTTGACTTGCTTGATAATGCTCTTGACAATAGTTCTTGCTCAATCATTTCACCTAGTTTTCAAATGATGAAATAACTAGGTATTTATATGCAATTATTCTAATTTACCACAAATTAAATCCGATAGCCAACTTTGGACACTTGAATTGCAAATAATAAAGTGCAAACATTGACATATTTGAATTTGGAGCTAAAATAGGGGGACTAATTCACCCTGGACGTATGTGTCCCAACCCTATTTTTTGGAAATTAAGGTGTCAAGGGAAAAGTATTAGATGAATGCATTTTTTTTCTTCTTACAATTTATCGGTAGTTGTTAAAAATGGCCATGAAATGCATAATTTAGGAAGGTGTACATTTAGGTCCAATAAATTAAGGGGAAGAAAAACATAGTGTGAAATTGTCAATGGTGACAATTTATGACGCTCCACTAATAAAAGGAAGCATTTGAAATTCAACTTAATTAAGGGTCCCCAACCCTAATTCCCCACTTACACATTTAACCACATGGTATTAACACTTAATTATCCCACAAAACAACTCACACATAACCCACACATTAAACCCTTAAAACACAATTAATCATATTAATATCATTGAACACTAACCCTATTTATCTCTTAGGTAAAAGGGGTTCACAATGTATAACTTATCAAAGAGGTATTTAACTTATGTCTATATGGTCCTCCCTTTTCTTTGGCATGGTTATTATTCCTACACCTTAGCTCATACAATTCATATCCAACATATTAGTAAGTTAAGATCAAAATAATAATTTCAATATTGGCTAGTCTACTCCCCATGATTTTATTTATTAATAATTCATCCAAGTACATAAATTTAAATCTACCTTGAAGGATAATAATACCACAATTTGAAAGTATCACATATATATGTATTCTTCCCAATTCCTCCTTACCCAATTATTCATTATTTTTGATTAATTACTCAAATAGATATCTAGAATATGTTTTACTTACCTCCTCCACACTCCTATGGTCTTACCTTAGTTTGATTGATGTTTCATCCATGCGCGACAGGTTGTAGTCATCCAACCTTCACATGCCATCACTTGTAAGCTATAGAATCTAGTCATACTCACTATTGGTACCCACCTTAGGAAACATGAAACTCATTAGTGATTTATCAAATTAAATCCTAATATAATATCATTTCGTATCTTCATGTTTAAATTAACTAATTCATTGTAACATGTCCCCCAAATTAAAATCATCTTCACCATAACACATTAGCTCTAGATAGACTAGATAATCACTATTAAATATTACCAAACAAATCATCATAATTCTATAAGATGCATTTTGAGAAGTTAGATATTTAAAGCACAATTATTTAAATTAGATTGAAATTCTCAAGTATAAAACATGTCATAAGATAAAACGGTTAACTATTACTTACTTGGAGCAATTCGTAATTCAATAACCAATTCCCTTTTGTTATTTAAACACATTCATGTTTTAGTGTATTAAGGAGTAATATTTTACCCTAGGGTTTATTAGTGCAATTCCAATGATGACAACACGTAAGTACTTCATTTATCATTTCTAGTCTAACTCACTAGAAATTAATAGAACACACTTGAGAATTTTAGGGTTGCATTAGTCACACACAAGGCTGGGCTTTTCAAGTTCAATATTTATTATTGGAGGAATTGATTATTGTTGATTTTGTGTATGAGAATCTCGAGATTGAATGGATATATACCAACCAAAGTTTGATTCCAAATGTTTTGGGCACTCAACCTATAAAACCTCTTATTTGGATGAGTTCCATCTCAAAACATGTATTTCTCTATATTTTTATAGAGGAATTCTTTGTACTCTCCAACCCTTTCCTTTGGAATTGTAATACCACAACTCATTACAAAATTAAAAGGACCTTCTCTACAACATGCAAACCTTGTCTTATAGAATATTTTACACAAATTCAACATGCACAGATTGAAATTTTTTAACACCATGGTAGGAAGAAGGTGTGAAAAATATAAACTATATTTAATCAAAGCTAACATTCTAATGCTCTCTGAAGGAAAAACCCATCATCTAACTACAAATTAACACGAATAAGGAGAAAAAGAAGTTGGTTGATGGTAAGATTACTTATGTATAATTTGAAATGTGATTAACACTAAAAGTGCAATACCAATAACTATGTATAAATGCTAGCCACAATCGAAAAAGCGATAATAATAAAATTTTTACACAATAATAATCTCATTAATTATGTTTTATAATATGACAAGAATAAGATTACTCCTTAAAATAGCAATCAAAATTTATCTCTAATAAAGACAAACTAACAATTTTGATAAGGTTATATTAACGATAAGCACGAGGCAGCATAATAATTTTTTTCAATATAAATACTTTAACTTCACTTGATTAGGGGTTCTAACTCTATATGCAAATTACATAAATATAGCTATGTATGAATATTGACAATATGTATATGTATACGTTATATGAGTAAAAACTACATTGAACTGCACAGTTTCATACATGAAACACATTTACATAATTACACATGGCTACAATAATGCACTGAGAATACAGGATATAAAATCTTGTAAGGATTCCAATTATCATGCAAGAGGAATAATCCGCGGGTTCATCAGTAATATCAAAAATGGATTATGTTTCCTGACAAAAAGATGCTTTCAGACCTAAAATGGTGGCCCAACTTAATACTTTAACAAGTTTTATTTTATGTTAAGCACGACTCACGAACATGAGAATTTAAAATGTTGCACGTACAGATCGACAATATGAATTGATTTGGGAATAAAGAAAAATTCAATCAGGGATTTGATATGACTATATAATAATAGGGTAATGGTTGGTTACTTGCTATATTTTTTTCCCTGTTGTAACTCGAGCTTTTTCCTATCCTTTTTTTATTATCAACAAGGAAACATTTTCGTATTTCACACTAAATGGATAACTCTAGTTTGCAAGGAACGAGTTAACATATAATACATGGTTAAGGAATTGGAGCGGAAAAGTCGACTATGAAAGGGAGTATCTAGCTCATTGTCGGCATGAACCGAGAATGGGGTCTTATTACAGACTATTTTCAACAATACACATGATTACTAGATCTTCTTAACATCAAGGGTTGATATAAAAGAGGAAGACACAAGAACGGCTATAGATCATTGATTCACAATGCATAGGTCGGTTTAGCAACGGGGAGGAAAAACATCAAAGAGGTCAATTCAGAAGAAATTATACTTGTAGTGTCAAAAAATGTCATTCATGGCATTTTCATACTTGTTTGGGCCCCCTTATAAAATTGAGCTTAATGTTGCCTTGATTTAGTGTTGTAATGTGTTTGACACATTCATATTAGGTCGTTGGTCTTTGTGAACTAAATGAGCTTAATTGTACCTTATTTAGAATGATGTGAAGTGTTGTAACATACTTTCACACTTTTCTAGGTTTTATTAAATAATTGGGCTTCTTTATGCTTTAATTGGCCTTATTTTGCATCCACAAGCCTCATTTAATGCATATTTTCGAAGATAATCCTGACATAAATCAACATCCAATCATATTTCAAGTGTTTTTAGGTTGTGTGTCCCAGATTTAGTGATCTTGGACTCATAAGCCACCTTGGGCGTATGAGTCCCACCTAGGGTTTTGGGTCTTGATCTAGATTTCACTCCTTTCTAAGCATTTTTGAAAATGTGTCCCATAATTATGCTTAATGGAACTCATATGCCACTTCTGGCATATGAGTCCCATGTGGCCCAAAATTAAATTTAATTCAAATTCTTGGCGAGATTTCATATGCCTTCAAGTATTCATGCATTATAGTAAATTAGAGTTCACAAGAGCATTCAAGTGTTTACAAGAGCATTCAAGAGTCTTCAAGGGCTAATTATCAAGTGTTTTAGAGAATTATTCAAGCATCAAGTATCATGTCAAAGTCATCATGCATCATGTTTATTTTTGAGCTAACATTTGTGATGTAGGGTTTTATGATTCAAGCTAGCATCGAATTCAAGATCTATCACATTCAAGCAAGTGTCAAGATCTACATCCATTGGATCCATTTCATGCATTTTTGCAACACTTTATTGCTAGGGTTTGGTGAGTTGCGACATTAAATTTTGTTCATTCTTCATTCTCTTTTCCTATTTCCTTTCATTCCAAGGTTTGATTACCAAAATGGGGTTTGACCAAGGAAAACCCCTTTCTACTAACAAAACAACATTTTTTTCCCCCTCTTTAGTATGTGATTTGCAAATGTAGGTTGAAGACACATTGAAGAGCAAGTTTGGAGAAAGTTGTCAAGTGTTCAAAGTTTTCAAAGTTGTCACCTTGCATTGGAGATCATTGGAGAATATCTACAGGCTACAAATTGAAGATTCAGATCCAAAAATCAGGTGGAAAGGACAAAGAAAACATAGAACAGTAGTGTCAGACTTTGAATTTATAGAAAACCCTAACTGGACTGATACACCACTTCTGGCTTATGAGCCCTAGTTTGGTCAATTTTTTAGATTTCAAAATTTCCAGACACCTCTCTACTAGATTTCAGTTTCTTCCCTAAAACCCTAATTTGGGACTAAATCACCCTGAGTGGCATATGAGTCCTAGTAGGTTTTAAAATCAATTTTTTTAGCATTCTAGACCTTTATCCAGTCTTTTTCAGGTTTCCAGGTGCACACCTTTCATTTCTCAACTTTTTGTTTTGATTTACATGCATTTTTAGGTCAATTAGTGAAGTATTGCATTGAATTAGGTTTAAGCACTAGAGGTCTTGCATTTCATTTGTCTTTCCAAGACCTAGCTTGGTGGTGAACCCCTCTTTAGTTTATAATTAGACCCTAGGAAAACTCTATTGCAAGATCTCTCCCTCCTTTGTACACCTTAGGTTGAGATCTCTAGGGTTTTCCTTGAATGAGAGAGTGTGAAGATTGTTACTCTATCTCCCAAGCATAGAAGCAACAAAATTCAACCTTTCATTTTGGTGAACCTGCATTTAGAACATCATAATTCAGATTTGGAGTGCATCATCATCCTAGATCTTGCTTGCATTAGCATTAGTTAATTGGTATTCTAGGGTTTCTAAATCTTGCATTAGTGAAAGTTCATATAGGTTGCATTTTTGTACCTTACATCATTGAAAATCATCTAAAATTTGCATTTGCACTTAGGTTATAGAGCATAAAAACTAAAAAGCATAAAAAAACACCTAAAATTTTCTAATTTTTTTGAAAAAAACCCTCACTGGGACTCATACACCCCTGTGGACGATTTCGTCCCATTGCAAACTTTTAACTGCACTTTACAACATTGAATTCTCTATTTCAAGGTTTTTGTTTATAGTTGGTATTTTTTTTAGTTTATAGAGTTTCTGTTATATTCATCTCATTACATTTAGCCTAAATTGTATTTGCATCCATCTTGCATTTAGTATCCCTTGCATGAGAATTTCTACCTAGTGTCCTATTGCTAATACTATAGTGAGACAAAGTTCAAGACTCATGTCATCCCATGATAGTACAATCGTCGTGGATCTTGGGTTATCTAGCTCTTTCACTCCTAGTATTGACACTAGTTCACTAGGTATGGACCATACCCTTAAGAACTCCTTACCTTAATTTTCTATTTAGTTGACTCAGCCGTATTCTTTTGATTGATGCTTGTTGTGTTTTGGGTCCTTTGCCTTAGTCATCTTTTCAAAACTCAAGTTCAAACCTGTCTAGGGCCAGACCTGCCCTTCAAGGGCGGACTTGACCTTTGAACCGACCCTTTTAAGCCTATTTTAGCCAATTTTGACCAATTTTTATTTGACAGGCGGACCTGCCCTCCCGACAGGCGGATCTGCCGTACAGGTGGATCTGCCCCCTTGGATAGGTGGACCTGACCTCCCGATAGGTGGACCTTCCCTCCAGGGGTGGACCTGACCCATCTCAGGGGTGGAATTGACCCTTGAACATTCACTTTTATCATCTGTTTCATCATTCTTGACACCTGTTTCATCGTTTCACGCGCCTATTTCTCCGTTTCGATCATTTGTTTACTCATTCTGAGTAAATGTTCACCCGTTTCCAACCTTTGACTATCATCTTGAACTATCGTTCTGCCATTTTGATCACTCATTTACTCATTTCGAGTGAACATTCATCCATTTCACACCTTGTTTCATCATTCCAAACTCTCGTTCTGCCATTCCGATCATTCGTTTACTTGTTTCGAGTAAACGTTCACACATTTCAAACCTCCTTTCCTCATTTTGAACTCTCATTTTTTCATTTCGATCATTCGTTTGCTCAATCTGAGTAAACATTCACCCATTTCAAACCTTCATCTATCATCTTGAACTCTCGTTCTGCCATTTTGATCATTCATTTACTCATTTTGAGTGAACGTTCATCTATTTCACACCCTGTTTCATCATTCCAAACTCTCGTTCAGTCGTTCTGATCATTTGTTTACTCGTTCTGAGTAAACATTTATCCATTTCGAACCTCCTTCTATCATTTCAAACTCATGTTCTGCCATCCTGACCATTCATTTACTCATTCTGAGTAAACATTCATTGATTCCAAACCTCTATCTCCTCATTCTAAGAGTCCTTCATCCATTTTGAGTCACCGTTTACTCGTTTTGATTACTCATTCATCCATTTCGAGCTCTCGTTCACTCGTTCCAAGTACTTGTTCATCTATTTCAAATATTCCTCCCCTCGTTTTGAGAGTCATTCATCCATTTTGAGCACTCGTCCATCCATTCTCAGCATCCATCTCCTTGTTTCATGTGCCCGAACAACTATTTTTTTGACCGTTTTCACCCAGGGGCAGACCTGCCTAGCTAGGGGTGAACCTAATCTTTTCTAGGGGCGGACTTGCCCAGCCAAGGGTGGACCTGACCTTTTCTAGGGGCGGACCTAACCTATTCTAGGGGTGGACCTGACCTCTGAACCAACCCTTTTCAACTTGTTTTAGCCAATTTTGACCAAATTTTGTCCGATAGGTGGACCGGCCCTCTACAGGTAGACCTAACCTCTAGACAGGTAGACCTGCCCTCCAGGGGTAGACCCGACCTTTGAACCAACCCTTTTAAGCCTGTTTTGACCAATTTTGACCAAATTTTGTTCAACAGGAGGACCTGCTCTCCCGATAGGCCAACCCACCCTCCACAGGTAGACCTGACCTCTAGACAGGGGGACCCGCCCTGCACAGGCGGACCTGACCTCTAGACAGGCAGACCTTCCCTCCAGGGGCGGACTTGACCCATCCCAGGGGTGGACCTGACCCTTGACCAATTAGTTTTATCATCTGTTTCATCATTCCACCCTTCGTTTAGTAGTTTCGAGCACCCATTTGCCCGTCATCAACACTATTCTGTAAGTCATCGTTTCATCACCAAAATCATATAAGTGCTACTTAGAACATCATTAAAGTCTGTTTCCATCATCATATCATCCATCCCAATCACCTAGACTTCGTTTCGAGGGTTTTGATTTTTATGCCAAAACTTTCGAAAGCCATAACTTTTGACTTAGGTGTCCGTTTGAGCTGAAATTTTATGGGTGGTTGCATTATGAGGTGGCATGGGGATTCCCAACAAATCTTGAGTTGGTTGGACCCCATTTCGCTACATTTTTGGGCCCTCAAACTTTCATTTTAACCCTCAAAATAGCAATTTAGTGTTTTTTTTTTAGTTTTTGAAAAATCATTTTCGTTAATAACTCGGAATGCATGTCTCAAATTTGGGATGTTAATTGGCAATTTATCCTATCTTAGTTTTAGGTATTTTTTGGGAAAGAAATGGACTCTCAAAAGTATGTCCGTGAAGTTTCCTAAAATGGCAAAATTTGACAATTTTTGAAAATTGCCAAATCTGGAAAAATATGATTGACAACACCTTACGTCCTTTAAACCATGAAACTTGGTGTAGAATCAATCCCATCACATCCTCCAATCATTCTAGGCTTCAATCCAATCCTAATCTAAGCTTTAATCTAATCCCAATATGAGCTTAACCAAAACCCTATTTTGAGCTTTAGTCCATCTGTACTCAAGATCTTTGGATATCGAAACAAATCTTAAGATCCTTCTCTCCATCTTCTTCAATTTCATCCTATTCAAAATTTCATCCATTCCAAGAGTCATTCTCCCAATTTGAGCATTCGTTCAATCATTCTGATCATTCGTTTACTTGTTCCGAGTAAACGTTCACCCATTTCTCACCCCCTTTCCTCATTTCAAACTCTCGTTCTATCATTCTGATCATTCGTTTACTTGTTCCGAGTAAACTTTCATCCATTTCAAACTTTCTTCTATCATTTTGAACTCTCGTTTCATTGTCTCGGTCATTCTTTTACTCATTCTGAGTAAACGTTCATCCATTTCACACCTCCTTTCATCATTTCGAACTCTCATTATGTCGTTCCTATCATTCGTTTACTTGTTCCAAGTAAACGTTCATCTATTTCAAACCTTCGTCTATCATCTCAAACTCTCGTTCATTAATACAGATCAATCGTTACTCATTATGAGTAATCTTTCATCTATTCCAAACCTTCATCTTCTCGTTCCAAGAATCATTCATCCATTGTGAATGATCGTTTACTCATTTTGAGTAGTCGTTCATCCCTCTCGATCATTTGTTTACTCATTTCGAGTAATCTTTCATCTATTCCAAACCTCCTTCTCTCATTCTGAGCAGTCGTTTGTCCATTTCTATCATTCGTTCCTCCAATCAAATCGTCATTTTCCCCATCCAAATCCCCTGAACTTCGTCTCGGGTTATTATCCAAATTGACGTAAGTGTCTGATCTGATCTTCATCATCAACATCCGCTTAGGATTGTCATCTTTCCTAAGTTAATCATTATCGTCAGCCCAATCAATCCATTTTCAATATCAAAGTGGATTTGGTGCCGCAATCGTCCATTCATCCTTTAATATGATCAATCAGTATCCTACACCACCTAGCATAATCTCTGAACAGGGTTTGCAGTCCCTTTCATGATCCTATCCAATCCATCAGTCGATCTTATCAATCATCGATCGATCTTATCCAATCTAATCCAATCACATCCCTATCCAATCACCTTCGACCCAATCAATCTACTTCCATCTCGAAGCAGATTCAATGTCATAACCATCCTTTGATAATCAAATCCAATCATTAGAATCAATCCCATTGCATCATCTAATCATCCTAATATGAGCTTTAATCCAATCCCAATCTGAGCTTAACCTAAATCCTGATTTGAGCTTTAGTTTGTTCCCATCCAAAATCTTTGATCCATCTTCTTTATCCTTTCATCATCATGGATCCTTATCCTCCATCAATAGTAGTCAAGGGAAACCCTAATTATGTCGACAACAATAATGAAAGGCTTGTCGATCAAGAAGAATATGACATAGATCCCCTTGACACTATCATTGTCAGTAAGTTTTCTCCACCTACTTTCCAAAATCTAGTCACCCCTTCAAGTTATCCCATTGTGTCTTCATCCATGCCTAATCATGCTCCTTATGCTACCCTTGACAAGGGATATCCATCATATCCTTCATCTACATCATCCTCTTATCCAACACCTCCATCCTCTTATCCAACAACCGTATCCTCTTATCCTAGTCTGCCATCACAATACCCCTATCCTAATCCCCCATCCACATCCTCCTATCTCAATCCTTCATCCACATATACCCACTACCCTAATCTTCCATACCAATCTGCTCACCCTAATGCTACATTCACACCAACCTATCCTAATCTAATCTTCATGTGAACCTCTGAAACTTCATGTGGATAAACTAGATATACTTGTCAACAAACCCTTTAATTTGCAACCTCTTATCATCAATATACTAAGCTAGCCACCATACTGAACTTCTCTGCATCACCAACAACTTGCAACTTATTTTATTACAATTTTCTCAATATCCTCGACATATACAACCTTAAAGACATTAATTCCAATAGTGTTGACATCAATGACAACCACATATCAACAATATCCAACAATCTCCCCCTTTGGCATTGATGGCAACACATGATGTGAAAAACACCATCAATGATACTTTCTCTTAGCACTTACTCCCCCTTAGATTTTGACTCTTTTCTCCTTAACTCTTTCATAGTTTTTCACATGACTCTTCTCCCCCTTTGACATCAATGATAAGGATGCACACTATATTTCTCCACATAGGCTTTGAACCACATTTCTAAACATCTGACTACTCCCCCTGAATAGCACCCACCACAACATCAATCTGGATCACAAGATATGACTATGAAATGCATGGACTGATGCAAGTCAATGCATCTTAATTCTAATTAGGAGGGGTAATCACCCCTAGCTTCCCTCTAAGATACTCAAAAGTATCCTTAGGAAAGGGCTTGGTAAAGAGATTTGCAATCTGTTCCTTAGTGGGCACATACTCCAATATGACTTCCTTTTCACTCACCTTCTCTCTCACAAAGTAAAACTTGATAGATATATGCTTGGTTTTTAAATGTAGCACTAGATTCTTAGAAATGTTAATTGCACTTGAACTATCACAGAATATAGCAATAGGTTCATCATCATACACAACTCTGATATCTTTCAACATCTACTTCATCCACAATACTTGAGTACAATTGTTAGCAACAACAATGTATTTTGCCTCTGCAGTAGATGAAGAAATGGCATTCTGCTTCTTACTTAATCATGAAATCAACTTCTTTCCCAAGAAAAATGCACCACCACTAGTACTCTTTCTGTCATTCACATCTCCTACCCAATCAACATCAGTAGAGGCACTCAAAGTAATGCCATCTTCTTTAGGATACCATAAGCAAAAATTAGCTATCCCCTTGAAGTACCTGAAAATCCTCCTCATAGTTGTCACATGCAATTCCTTAGGATCAACTTGAAATCTTACAACAATGCATACGACATTCATGATATCAAGTCTAGTTTGAGTCAAATAGAGAAATCCACCAATCATGGATCTGTATCTAGTTTGATTTGTTTTAGGAGAGTCATCATCTTGTTTCAAATTACATCCAGTCACCATAGGTGTACCAACTGGATTTGAATCTTCCATACCAAAATTCTTTAGAAATTCTTTCACATACTTGGATTGAGATATAAAGATCCCTCTATCTAGCTGAGTAATTTGCAATCCCAAAAATAATTTCATTTCTCCAATCATAGACATCTCAAACTCACTCTGCATCTCATCGAAAAACTTCATGCTCAAACTATCATCTCCTCCAAAAATGATATCATCAACAAAGACTTCAACAATCAAATCTTTATCATGATCAATATTGAAATACAAATTACTATCAGTAGTACCTTTATTAAATCCAAGCTTCAAAAAATACTTGTCCAATCTGGAATACCATGCTCTTGGGGCTTTCTTCAATCGGAAAACCATATCTCCCTGATTAGTCAATTGAAATCCATCAGGTTGCTCAATATAAACTTCTTCTTCCAATTCACCATTTAGAAATGTTGTCTTGACATCCATCTGATAAACCTTGAATTTTTTGTAAGAAACATAAGCAAGAGATAGTCTCACAGCTTCAATCCTAGAAATAGGAGCAAAAGTTTCTTCAAAGTCAATTCCTTCCATCTGAGAATATCCTTTACACACCAGTCTTGCTTTGTTTCTAACAACTTCACCTTGCTCATTCAGTTTGTTCTGAAAGACCCATTTAGTTCTTATTACATTTTTTTCCTTAGGTCTAGGAACAAGAATCCATGTATCATTCTTCTCAATTTGTAGTAGTTCTTCTTTCAATGCTTCCACCCGATGTTCATATTTGCATGCTTCATTGACACTATTAGGCTCAGTATTTGAGATCAAACAATATTATTTTGGGATTCTTCTCCTAGTTTGAACACCTTTGTTCTTATCACCTATAATCTGATCTTCTAAATGATTTAGTCTTACATACCTTGGAGTCTTAGGGTGTTCTTGAACTCCAGGCTCTTGTGATATCACTTTTGTACTTTCACTAGTTTCTTCCTCTTGATTTTCTTGATTCACCGGAATGATTTGAACTTGATTTAGAGTCTAAACTTTCTTTCCTTTATCTGAGCTGTCATTCTGATCATCTGAATCATATACATAGGTTCTAGATGATCTAACTGTGTTTTCATCAACCTTGACATTATCACTTTCAATTACTTTCCTCAATCTCTTATTGTAGCACCGATAGGATTTACTTTTAGTAGAATAACCAAGAAAGATTCATTCATCACTTCTAGCATCAAACTTTCCTATATCTTCATCTCTTTTGATATAGCATTTACTCCCAAGGATTTTGAAGTATCTAACAGTAGGATTATGACCAAACCATAGCTCATAAGGAGTCTTACCGGTATCACCATTGACATGTACCCAATTGAGAGTGTAAATGACAGTACTCACAACTTCTCTCTAGTAGATATGCAGAACATTTCCTTTCAACATCATGGTCCTAGCAGCTTCTTGAATTGTCTCGTTCTTCCTTTCCACAACTCCATTTCGTTGAGGGGTCCGCGGGGCAGATAATTGTCTCTTTATCCCATGTTCTTCATAGAAAGAAATAAACTCACCGAAAGTGAATTCATCACCTCTATTTGATCTCAAACATTTAATCTTCAGACTTGTCTCTGTCTCAACCATAGCCTTAAAAATCTTGAATTTCTCTAGAGCTTCAAAATTTTCCATTAAGAAAGTAACCCACATCAATCTAGAATAATCATCAATAAGTAACATGAAATACCTATCTCCTTGTAAACTTCTGACTCTATAAGGACCACACAAGTCAGTATGCACAAGCTCCAACACTTCATTCAAACAACACTATTTTCTCCGGAATGAAACTCTAGTTTGCTTCCCTAACTGACATTCCTTGCATATAACATTAGTAGGTTTTATCAACTTAGGAAGATCTCTCACTGCCTGAGTAGAACTTATCTTGATAATATTGTCAAAGTTTACATGACATAATCTCCTATGCCATGACCAACTTTCATCAACTTGAGCAATCAGACAACTTTTACTAGTAGCACTTAGGTGAAAGATATTACCTTTTGTTTTTGTACCAGATGCAATCAAATTTCTAGAACTCCCCAATATTCTACACTTTCCATCCTTGAATTGAAGATTGTATCCATTTTCAACCATATGTCCAACACTTAAGAGATTATGCTTCAATCCTTCCACATATAGGACATCATTATTATTATACTTACAATCAAGAGAAATGGATCCTCTGCCATGGATTACACCAGCTTTGTCATCACCACATCTTACAACACCACCATCATAGTTTTCCAAGCTCACAAATTTACTTTTATCTCTTGTCATGTGATGAGAGCATCCACTGTCAATCACCCAGTCATCTTTTTCTTCAACTCTGGCAGCTAAGGCTTTCTCCACATTTATGCAACTAGCAGATTCAATAGGTATTGGATCATTTTCCTTGATAGCAATAAATACCCATTCATCCTCACTTAAATTCCCTTTATCAGATTCATCATCTGTCACACCTTCATTAGCAACATAATAACACTTTGTTTGGAATCTAGGCTTGTTAGGTCTTGTCTTAAGAAATCTTTCCAAACACCTTGAGGGAAAATGACCCATCTTATTGCAAGAAAAACATTTAAGAGGCAATTTCCCTTTATACTTACCTTCTCCTCTGGCTACCCTCTTGACAATAAGTGCTTCAAGCTCATCTATTTTTCTCTATTCTTCTTCAATCTCTCTCATTTCCTACTCATACTTGGACATTTTTCTAGAAGAACTTTCTCTTGGATCATATCTTTGCTTATCTTTTTCGGAGATAGTAGCTTTGAATGTAGATTCTGTCTTAGGAAGAGATTCACCAAACTCACTTAACTCAAAAGCAACAAGCTTACTAATCAACATGTCTCTGGTTACATTTGTCATAGTCTGGATCTCCTCAATAGTAGCAGCTTTTTGTTTTGTATGCAGCAGGAAAGGATATGAGAACTTTAGCAACAATCTTTGATTCTTCCAATGTTCCACCAACACATTTGATACTACACACAAGTTCATTCACTCTCTGCATAAAAGAAGTGATGTTCTCATCTTCACCCATTCTATATGTTTCATATTTCCCTTTTAGGCTTTGTAGCTTAGCAATCTTCACATGGGTATCACCTTCATACAAAGTTTCCAACTTTTTCCAGATCTCATAAGCAGTCTTCAGCTCCATTACATTTGTCATCTCGGAATCAGTTAGAGCACTCATCAATGCTTCCTTAGCCCTGATATTGTACTTGGCTTCCTTAATCTCACTTGCAGTAGAAGGACCATTCTGTGGGATGATATACCTATTATTTGTAATTGTCTAGTAAGGTTCACCAATTCATCTCAGATGACACTCCATTTGAGTCTTCCACAGAGAATAATTTGTTCCATCAAATCTCAGACTATCCTTCTTATATGCCGCCATCCCAGATCACCTCAAGTGGTCAAGCTTCTCCAGAGGAACTTACTCTGATACCAATTGTTGGAAACAAAAGGGAAGACAACTGAGAGGGGGGGGTGAATCAATTGTCACAAAAATTATACTTATTAACTTATTCTCATATCTGATAAATGAACATGAAAGCATAAATCATCACCACATCAAAAACACACATAACACCAAGATTTTTTAAGTAGAAACCCTGTTAGGGAAAAAACCATAGTGGAGGTTAATCCACAAGATTATACTCTGTTAAAAGTATTAAAAATGGGGAATGCACATGCATTCAGGTACATTTCCTAGAGCTCACTGCTCAAATACAAAAGGATTACTTCCCAAAAGAAGACTCACTATCTTACAGTCACATTCAGATTACATCTGAAAGATTTTGAACTGAGAAAATAACATCTTCTAATGCCTGATTATAGTTCCAGTTAAGCACATTAACACTTTGTTTTGCTCACTCTTCTTCACACTTTACTTCTACCTTCGAAAGATTAGAACATAATTCGCATACAACACACACACCATACCTTCAAATGGTATAAACAATCGATCATATATATCCACAACTAAGGATAACATCAACTATATGTTGGCCCAACAAAATATGAAATGTGTACAAACTGTCGGCCCAAATGAATAAACAATTTATCAATGTAAACCAAATAATTTAGGCCAAAACATAGTAAGGACCCAAAAAAACATCCTCAAATATGGAACACCTTCAAAAATTATGCCTCAAAGATCCACAACATGCTACAATCAACCTGTCGGCCATGATCATGAAAAACATGAACTTGAAGAAGAAAATCACCAATCACGAGCACAACGATCAATGCAGACCAACAAAATAGATAGAGAATGATCTAGAAACATCCACAAGCATCATGAATCACCACAGAAGCATCCACAACAATTCAAATCACTAGAATCACATCATCTTCTTTTAGGAACACCAACTAAAGCAACATAACAACTATTAGAACATAGATACTCATAACTTAATCAAATCTTTATGCAAACCTTTGAAACGTCATGTGGATAAACTAGATATACTTTTCAACAAACCCTTTAATCCGCAACCTCTTATCATCAATATACTGAGCTAACCACCATACTGAACTTCACTACATCACCGACAACCTGCAACTTATTTTATTACAATTTTCTCAATATCCTCGACATATATAGCCTTAAAGACATTAATGCCAATAGTGTTGACATTAATGACAACCACATATTAGCAATATCCAACAAATATGTACTTGACCTTGTGTGTAACATAGTTCAAATATTTGGAAAACAGTTTACCTCAAACACTGGTTCTCCTTTACCTACAAACAATGTCACAAGCCAAGGAGGAATTAAAATTCCTCCTTCCACAACAATTGCCTCTATCCCTACCTATACCAACACTCAAGTTACATGTAAAACTCCATCTCGCAACCTAGAGAACGATGCAACACTGTAGAAGCACAACTATTTTTTTTTCTTAACAGGTAAAACAAGACGAGTAAAGTATCCTACTCTAACCACATACATCCTCTAGGTTATGCAACACGTCTACATGTGAACACCATTACTTATAAAATTTAAACCAACCATATCATATGAATATTAAACTCAAGATACAACATACAACAAAGCATTAAACCATTGCAAGATAAATCTAACACATAGAAATGTATTGAACATATTTCCACAGATACAACACCACATAACATTCCATACACCATTAAATCCAATAATGAATAGATCAGAAATATTATTACAATTACATCACAAAGGTTCACCTTGATACAAATGAGGTATTACAATTATACATAATGATCCACAGTTACAATGAAGAAAGAGAAGAACAACTCCAGAGAACTACACGAGCTCCTCGAACAAGAAGATCTCGCCATCACGAATAGGAAGAGAACTCAATAGTGAAGAAGCATGCCACCCAACCATATGGTATCCGTAGGCCCAGCCCCCATGCTAGGAGATAGGAAAAGGTAACCAAGACAATCCTAATACCTCTAGACATAGGCCATATACGAAATACTCACAGTATAGGTAAACAAGAACAATGGTCACATTGCTTCTAGAATCATTGAATAAATTACAAACACAATACAAATAAACCAACTGTTGTCATAGGAGGAGTGCCATTACAATGGTTAAACTGACTCCCACACAAGTCCTGGGACCACCTTGTGTCTCGGCCCTCATTGAAAGCCACTCCCTATCGACAACACATAAACTCATACCACACCCAAGGGTAGACAGTGCACTAAAACTGACCACAAAAAATCAAAAACACCTCAAAAGGTAACACATCCCTACGAATGTCCAATACTGAATCCCAAAATGTGCACTACCCAAGAAAGACTCAAAGGGTGAACTATAGTTACAACAATCCTTCCACAATTTACAACTTTGGAAGACTTAGATTTTCACATTAATAAATACTTTCCCCCCAGTACACAGTTACAAAACACTTGCTTTTATAAATACAACTTCAAGCAATTAACAAATGCTATCATTTGGATTTCCTAAATCCATTACAATCAATTTCGCATATTAAAATGCACCATTTACATATAATTCCAACTTACAAATTAACAACGAATTAAAATAAAATAATCAATTAAATTAATGATGCTCATAAACATTTATTGAATTACCCATACATTAAATAAATATATTATTTAATTATAAAATTAACTTTACATTTCCCAAATTCTTTTTTAAATTAATTACATTACAATTTCCAACAACAATATATATAAATATATAAATATATATATATATACAAATATTTTATTTCCAAACCATAATATTTAAATCCCGAATCAAAAGAATATACAAACGACACCAAATGAAATTCGTGTGGCTCTTACAGTCGTATGAGGCTGTACAAGATGTGCTGGCCACAACCACACCCACATGTGGGGTGCATTGTGGGTGAGCAACGCTAGGCGCTACTTCTCACATCGTACCTCCCATTTATATACAATACATTGCGTTTTAAAAATAAATGCATAAATATATATTTTCTGAACAATTTCACCAGTAATACTAATTTCGTCGTACGACGATTTTGCATAATTTCACTTAAAAATAAAAATTCCTCAGGGAATTTTCAATACTAAATTAAATACAATAATTTATATAATATATATATGTATATGTACATATATATTACAATATATATATATATATATATAATCCAATCACTGGTTCAAGTTGAGCAAATAAATTACACATAAGAAGTTTTCTACAGGAAAGCTCAAAAATTTCATTTTCCCAGATAATTAAAAGAAATAGGTAACCAAACAGAATAATGATTTTCTATAGAGATCTATAATTCCTTTTGTATCAATCTAGATTTCAAATGAACAAATTATATAGAGGATTTTTAATTTGTTTTCTATAGAGGTTCCTCTTTTAGACAATATTTTGAAAAGAAAGAAACAAGAACTTCTACAGTATTGAAAATATTTTCCTATCCTTTCCAAATTACATTAGAGTAATATAAACAACTATGCAATTCAAAATTCACAAAAACAACAAAGAACCTATTCCAAAAGAACTGTTGCCCGAAGAATTGTTGTCGAGCTTCTCTATAGCTTCAAAATGCCAATGTTGCCAAAGCTTCCTCCAATAGATTTTCCACTTCCAGAAAACACAACAATACCACAGCCAAGAATTCTACAACAAGATTCTAAAATAAAATCCTCTGAGAGATCCACAAATTCCTCACCAATTTTCAACCAAAACCAAAACTCTTCCCGTGAAACAACTTTCTTCCCTTTTTCCAATATTTTCTCCAAGAATCAATTTACAACCATAAGATAACAAATTTCTAACTCACAGTTATCCCAACAAAATATCTTTTCCCTCAACAACCCCAGATATTTTCCAACCTTATGCATTTAAAATAAAATAAAACAATTAATATATTTCAACAAATTTAAATAATCTTATTTATTTGATTCCCATATAATTTAATAATTAAAAGTTTTTAATAACATAACTAAATTAAATTTATTTATTTATTTATTCTAAAGCCTTCACAACAATAATTCAATTAATTAAATATTTAAATCAAATACACATTTAATCTACCAAATTAAACTTACACAATAATAAAATACCCAGAACAACAATGATAAGGCTAAGATGAAAACTCAAACTAACGACACACTATACTAGGGTAAAGGTATGACTAGGTAGCCCGTTACTATCTCCCAATATTACTGTTGAGTAGTGGACATGCTCAGACCTGTGAATACAGGTGGAGCCGATGTCCTGTACCTATTCACTCAAACATACAAATTAGAGTACATATTCATAATAACCGAGGTGCTAGGAAAGGAACTCTAGCAATCACATTTCATTCTCGTATGTCACCATATATTCAATGGTATGATGCCGCTCTTTCTACCTATCCTCACAACATGCTACTGCATCACTTAACTACTGAATAAATCTCTGCATCATAATAATAATAAAACAATGTGCATCATACTCACAAAAGTACAATCAAAAGCTCTTGTTTCATCTTCATCTTCAGATTCTTTAGCTAGACTACCTACACATCCAAAGTGAGAATGGAGGGGCACTACATTACAACAACAATGCAATCAACTAATAATGTGTTCCCTTAGGTATTTCCACTAGCATCTCTAGTACCTTTGTGGTATCAAATGTCATATCTCCTACCACTTTACCACCTATAAGAATTCCATTCACTTTTCCTTCAAACAAATACACACCTCCACCATTTTCATCTCCATCTCACAACAAAAGAAATGATCCTGTCATAAACTAGCTTTTCCAAATCATTTCATCCCTTTAAAAACAAGTTTCCACTATCAGCCAAAATCAAAATGGCCCACCTACATATTATGTCAAAAGCAGTCTATTGTCCTTGGAGATATTACGAACACTGATGCCAGAAGGTGAAGAGGTTCCTAGATTCAAGAAATATGGGGGGAAAGGAGATCCTTCTAACCATGTTTCTCCTTACACAACTTTATGCAGTGACTTTGTTCTTGATGACAAACTCTTGGATAAAATTTTTCCTAGATCCTTGAAGGATATTTCCTTAGAATGGTTTTCTTCATTACCAAACAACTCAATTCATTCATTCAATGAACTTGTTGAGGCATTTATAAACCATTTCCAAGCGCATATGACTCCTAAGATGACCTTGGTTGATTTGATGCAATGTAAGCAAAAAGAAGAAAAGATTACTGACTTTATTTCATGCTATCAATCGCTTTATTCCCAAATCGATGTAAAGGTTCTCAATCCTCACCTTCAAAAGATGTTTATAGAAAATTTACAAAGTAATATACAAGATAAGCTTACCATGATGAAATTCCCTTCCTTCATGCACCTATATACTGTCCTCTGTGATTATCAAAACTTGGTTAGTAGTCGTGATGCAAAATCCACCTCTAGTCGAACTGAGAAGTCCGAGTCCAAAAACCAGAACAATTACCAACCTTTTAGAAAGTAGAATAAATGTTTCCTCCAACTAAATCCACCTCAACAAACAACTCAACATGCTAATACCCAAGTGGTTGTCGTAAAAGCAATGATACCTTTTAACTATGGCGACTCAAAAAGACAATTCACTCCTCTCCTTGATACCCTTCATAACACAAAGTCACAACTTTTAGAGCATAAAATAATCACCTTTCCTCCGTGAAAACACCTGTTCCTAATAAGCCTCTACCTCCAAACTTTATATCAAATGCTTATTGCCATTATCACTAACAAAATGGACATGATACCGAACATTGTAAGTGTCTTAAAAACTTTGTGCAAGACCTCATTGATTCCGATCGGCTTTTTGTTGGAGGTGTTAATGATCAAGGAAATAAGTTTGTCACCCCTCCTAACCAAAAAATGTAAATCTTTACCTTGATCCCGTGCCGAAACATAATATTTCATTTTTCAAAGCTAGTGAAACTACAAAGACTGATGTGGTGAATGTTGACACGGATAATGAGATCATAGATATAATTCAACAAATTCCTATGGATACTAATCAACAAGAACAAAATCTTATTGATGGTTTGGTTGCATTGGTCGAAACTCAACATTGTAAGGGTTGAACTAAAAATCCTCTTGACATTGCTTTCTCCTCTAAAGATATATTACATCCGATTGATGAGGGCCACATTGCCCAAAACCCACATAAATCACAATTACAGATACCAACACAAAAGATGCGAGATAGACAAATGACTCACTCTCAATTATTTTCAGTAAATGAAATTACAGATTCAAAGCTTACATGCTAAAACCTCATGGGCTGGATTCATTACAACAAAATCAACTCTGAAAAGAAAATCTACTATTTAGAGCCACAATCTGCACTATCAAGGCCACCTTCTACAACCCCCACTTATCCCTTTTTATTTTCCACAATAACCACCCTAGAATGTTCTAGAAATTTCAAATTTCTGCTTTTTGTTTTGGTGCCAAAAGTCCCACTGTTTGATTTTTGGCCTAGGAAGAAATTTTTAAGAAATTCACTTTTTAGAGGACCAACTTCGCGGGGCCATAAATTTTGATTCGGGTGTCCAATTTTCTATTATTGCATATCGTTGGAAATTTATTGATGAGCTCTACAACATGTGAACCCACCATAGGTTGGTTCAGTCACTTTTTGAGCTATTTCAGGGCCTCTAAAGTTTTATATCTGAATTTGAAGTTGCATTGGAGAAATTTCTCGGGATGGACACTTTAATTTCTCCCAAACTGTGTAGGGTATTGAGGTGATTCTTTAGCGACCAAAAATGTTTTTTAGCTCTATTCCTTGGGGTAAATTTCCACGTCCATATGAGCCCATTAGGCCGACTTACTAAAAATAGTAAGTGCCCATTTTTTTCTATTTTTGATGCATGACAGTCTTATATCCCCAAAGTGCCATCATGGGACTCAAAGCAACTAAAGAAAATAAAGAAAACAATTTTTTTGGGTGATGCAAGATTTCCCTACACCACTGGATCCTGCATCACTGATGGTCCTCTTTACATAGCCAACCGAATATATAATAAGCCCACTAATGTGATATTAATATATCTAGTTTGTGGAGAGAATGTGATCACCAAGGAATTCTTCCTTCTACATGAGATTTATCAAGAAATATATGACAAACCAAAAGCATGGATTAAGATGCATAACATTTTTTCTTTCCCTATGATGGGATCAATCACTTTACCTTTACAAGTGGGAACAAAAACACTAGATGTCTCATTCTCCATCATATCGACGTAGGATCAATTCTGTGTGAAGCTTGGTCACCCATGGCTACGCTCCATGGGGGCGGCCTCATTGGTTGTACATAAATGCTTAAAGTTTCCCTTTGACAATGAAATTTTCACTGTGCATCATAGTGGTTTTAACCCTTTGTCTTCCCGTGGAAAATTTTCCTTAGAATTCTTCTAGCCCAAGCCTATGGAACCTATAAAACCTCGTGAATAATTCTTTTTCAAATCCTACAAAAATTTCAAGAAAAAATGCATAGTGAAATTATCCCTTCGAAACATGCCTCCACCCACCACTGAGCCTACCATCCTTGAAAAAACCATGATTGAACTAGAAGACATTCCAAACAACCAAGATCAATCTAGGACAAAACCTTTTCCTATTTCGTACAAAAGAGCAAGAGATAACAAAAACAATCTTGTCACACCTCCTAGGATAAAACAAGTTTACAAAGTTAAAGATAAAGTGGTTGAACAACCCTCCATGGTTCTTTTCGTTACTCCCCTTAGGGAAGAAAAGAAACATATGGTTGATCATCCTGCTCCTACACAAACACAACTTAAAAACCAAACTAAAATAAAATGAGGTGCTAGACGATGTGCCCTTTCTTGAAATTTAAAAAAAGAAACAAACAAAGAAAATCAAGATCCAAACCTAACTGAAGTAATGCACGATGAGTCTCCCTTTCCACAATAAAAAGATCATATACTGCAACTACAAAAAGAGCTAAACCCTTCTTTGGAAATTATCATTCGACCTACTATTGTGATTAATTTGGATGACGATGATGAGATTGTAAAGATTGATGAACAAGTGAATAATGAATTGAATACATTGTTTTCCTCTTCCATGAGCTTAAATGGAAATTCTCCTAAGAAGAGTGTTGAACCTGGTGATGGCCCTAGCTTGACACTTGATATTGTACCTTTGGCTAGTTTTTTTCCTTCTATATATGATGAACATGATTGGGATGTGGACGACCTGTTAATAGGTTGACTCGCATGTGCCTTACTAAGTCCTTTGCATTATTTCTTTTTCTTTTGTGTGATTGCATGTACGCAATGTGATCCCTCATATTGTTATGTTTGATGTATCTCTCTTTCTCTTTGAGGCATTCCTCTATTTGTACCTTCATTCTTCTCTACGTTGTAAATATTTTACCTTTTTCCTATATCTTTTTCTTTTGTCTTGTGTTTTCCTTTTGGGGATGATGCAAGGCGTCAAGACATTCATGTCTCTTCCATGTTGAACCAAAATCTTTTTCTTTATCCTTTTATTTTATCTTGTGTTTTCCTTTTGGGGTTGATGCAAGGCATCAAGACATTTGTGTCTCTTCCATGTTGACCCGAAAGGATTTTTATTTATTTTCACTCTCTTTATGTCATTCTTCCTATTCTATGAGTATTTGGGGAATGATGAAAAATATGACCTCTCTAAAAAAAACATTGTAGCAAGAACACACTAACCCCAAATCCATAGATCCCTCATGTGTTTGGAGTTTCGTTTTTGGGGGCAACCCCTCTCTTTTCTATTGCATGACGTAGATTTATTTGGAAACGTATGAATTGGCATAGGGATTTCCAAGTTAGCTCTCATTTCTTCTTTATTATGTATCATTTGCTACTTTAAAGTAATTTCTCATAACATGGTGTTTTGAAATTTATTTAAAGTGGGGGCATACATTGGCATTATTATTTTTCATTTCATGTTTCATGGTGTAGTCTTCTTACTTCATGTGATGTGTCTTTTTCTTTGTGGTGACATCGAGTGTGATATCCTTCAAGAGCGTGATCTCTCTTAGCATATTATATTCTTCTTAGTGGATTGATGTGATACATTGCATCCCCTAAGTTGTGAATCTTCTATTCCTTGATTGGTCCTCTCTTGGAGACATTAGGCACAATGTTCCCTAAGTTAAGACCTTACATGAACTAAGAAAGACTCCTTTGAACATCCTTTACATTATTTTTGCATTTACAATTTAAGTTGTATGGCCACCTTGCATAATAAACTTTGCATGCCTGTGGAGCCATCTTGTTTGTTCACGAGTTCCAAGCATACGAAGCTTTGCTTTCCTCATGAAGCTTGAAATGCATTATTGTGTGGTGCCTTATCAAAGTTATCAGAAGGCATAACTTTGGTATGGTTTGATAGGAAGCCCAGCCAAGGCATGAATTTCCCATAGCTACTTCTGTGTGTGTGTGAGTGCATACCGGCCATGTGTGTATGTGTCTCACCTCTTTGGATTACTCACCTAGGGGATGACCTGAAGTTCTGTTTCCTCTGATTGGGCGTGTATTTTTGGACAAATAGCCTAGATCTGATCCTCATCATGCTGAACAAAAGGTCCAAGCTTGATCCATCCACCCATATTTTTTTGGTTTTTCTTTTTTCTTTGTCTTTTACAATGTATGCTTGTTCCTTGTTACTGCTCCTTATATCATTTTTTTTCATGTGTTTTCTTTTTCACCTATGTTGGTTTGCCATGGGATCTTGATCTTGGAGGCTTGATCACCCCTCTTGATCATTTTCACCTATCTTACCGGCATTGGTGCACTTGGACCCCTCTTGAAGCGAGTTTGTCTACCTTAGTGTGAGTTTGAAGCAAGTTCATCCTCTCACTAAAGTTGGGGCTAAATGTAGTGTCAAAAAATGTCGTCTGTGACATTTTCACACTTGTTTGGGCCCTCCTTATAAAATTGAGGTTAATCTTGCCTTGATTTAGTGTTGTAATGTGTTTGACACATTCACATTAAGTCTTGGGTCCTTCTGAACTAAATGAGATTAATTGTACCTTATTTAGAGTGTTGTAAAGTGTTGTAACAAACCTTCACACTTTTCAAGGGTTTTATTAAATAATTGGGCTTCTTTATGCTTTAATTGGCCTTATTTTGCATCCACAAGCCTCATTTAATGCATCTTTCTAAGGATAATCCCGACATAAATCAACAACCAATCATAATTCAAGTTTTTTTAGGTTGTGTGGCCTATATTTAGTGATCTGGGACTCATACACCACCTTGGGTGTATGAGTCCCACCTAGGGTTTTGGGTTCCAATCTAGATTTCACCCCTTTCTAAGCATTTTTTGAAAAATGTGTCCCATAATTATGCCTAATGGGACTCATACGCCACTTTTGGTGTATGAGACCCATGTGGCCCAAAATTAAATTTAATTCAAATTCTTAGTGGGATTTTATCCTCCTAGATCTGATGTCGTCTTATAGTGTTGTAATTTCGAGAAATTAGGCATAAACAAGTATAAATACAAGGTTCTTTCATTCATTTTCACCTAATCATTCAAGATATCATCCTAAGACTTCAAGTATTCATGGATTATAGCAAGTTGGAGTTCACAAGAGCATTCAAGTGTTTACAAGAGCATTCAAGAGTCTTCAAGGGCTGATTATCAAGTGTTTTAGATCATTATTCAAGCATCAAGGAAACTATGGCCATGGTCTACAGACAAAGAAGCATTTGGACTTTTTATCTAATTTTAAGGAATCTGGATTGCCCACCTGCATCATCTCAATAGAAGCATTAGTGTATTTTGGAAATTAAAATCAAAACATTAAACTTTATAATTTTCTAACATCAAATAATTATAAGCTCTATCATAATAACTAACATTTATTCTTGCAAAAAATAAACATTTAACGAAAACACTTTATGATTATATTACATAATAGATGAACATATTATTGCATCTATAAGCAAACAAATGTCCAAACATCAATGTATAAAATTTTTATGTTCATAATCCATAATAATAATTTAGTAACAGAAAAAGTATCCCTTTTCCTTAATTTGGAAATAATTAATAACAAATTAACCTAATAATTCCTTGATTTAGTGTTGTAAAGTGTTGCACACATTCACATTGAATCTAGGGCCCTTTTTATTAAAATGTACTTAAAATTTTCCTTATTTAAGGTGTTGTAAAGTGTTTTATTACAATTTCACACTAATCTAGGGTTTCATTAATTAATTGAGGTTAATTAGCCCTTTAATTCAAACCTAAGACTTATTAATTACATTTTCAAGGATCTATCCCGACACCCATTAATGATATTGCATGACGTTTAACTTGGAAAAATTGGTGTCTTGGAAATTTGTGCTAGGACCTATTTTCCTTTACTGGCGAATGAGTCCTGCTAACATAGGACACCCCTTTCTTGGCATATTTGAAATGGGTTTTTGATGTTATTTCTTCCCCCTGAAGAATGGTCCTAGGAAATTGTGCTAGGACCCATTTTCCCAAGGTGGCGAATGGGTCCTCCTTAGATAGGACACCCCTTTTTGAATTTAATTATGGAGAGATTTTAATGATTTTCAATTCTAGATTTGATACCGGGTTGGTTTATTTGAATTTCAGGGTTAATCCTTAGATTTAGTATAAATATAAGGTTAATTCACATTGTTTCACCTAGCAAGTTCAAGTTATCATTAGATCATTTTCACAAGATCATTATAGAGAAATTTAAGAGAATTTTCAAAGACATTCAAATGTAGATTATCAAGAGTTAATTTCAGCAATTCAAGGTCATATCATCATGTCAAAGGCATAGTGCATCAAGCATGAGGCTGAGCTAGTATGTTAATGTAGCATTGGAGATCCATTTTGCAAGAATTGTTTCACATCTAATTTGAGATCAAGATCTACATTCTACATGGCCACTTCATGTTAGTTTTCATATTTACATTCCAAGACATCTCCCAAGGTATTATCATTGCATATTTCATGTTTCATGCTTCTCTTTCATTATTTCATCATAAGGTTTGATTACCTAAAAGGGGTTTGACCAAGGAAAACCCCTATCCTCTAAAAATCAACACATTTTTCTCCTCTTGAATGTGTGAAGATTTATAGGTTGAAGATCAAGTGGAGAACAAATTTGAAGAAATATTGTCAAATTTGTCAAGTTGCAAAGTTGTCACCTACATTGCAAGAACACAAAAACGAAGCTACAAAATTTATTTCAAGTTTTCAAGAGCTGTGTTGGGTGAAAATTTTGTAATCGCTTTTAACAGATTAAAAAACCTTGATTTCAACCACAATTATGTGAGATAGAATCTCTCCTGTCAAAAAGGGGAGGCACCCTTCTTACTGCTTATTGAAACTAAGGACAAATAATCAAGTATTCACAATAATGTACACTACACTAACGATATGGGGGTGTGTCACATTCATGATTCTCTCTTTTTTCAGAGAATATGTTTTACAATGTTTCAAAATTTTAACTTCTTGATGCAATACAACTTCAAACTAAAATTAATTAGTAATTCCAATATTCCTATCTTGTCAAAGCAAAGTCTAGGAATACCAACATGATAATGATAAGTAACAAATAAGGAAAGCTCATGGAGGAACAAAGTCATTTTTGTAGTTTCCAGTAATGAATCCTTCAAGATAGTAACCATTGTTGTAAGAGCCACAAAGTATTCTATATACTTCACGATAAATTCCATGAACAACATGAATAAATATAAGGACAAAGTCTTATAGAGAATTCACCAATAGTGTCAACAATATCACAATTTAAATCAATGAGTGTAACTCAAAGTTTACATAGATTTACTCAAAAGCCCTTTCAATCTCAATTACTTAACACTGTCAATTTCAATCAAATCACAAGATAATTGTTCCCAACATAAATTTTGGTGTGCAACTTCACTTCTTTATTGATCAAAAAATAGATTCACAAAAATGAACTCAAAGTTTCAATATTTGCTTCACAATTGGGCAGCACTTCGTTGCATAAGATAAAAGATAACAATTACAATAGAATCCTATCTTATTTATAGATGGGAGATGAGAGCTAATATAGGAAAAACCTTAACTAACTAGCTAACTCATTCAAAAATGTTGTCCATAAATGTAGGAGAACATCTTTTTTTTTACATGTAATTACATTTTTCAAAATGACATGTTAAATGTCAAAGGCTATCTACATAAAGCATATAAGAAAGCTTATGAACTATCTAACTCTGGAGATACAAGATTTTTTTCATGGTTCCTTGCTCTTGGCTCAAAAGTCTTCATATTTCTTCTTTATCTCCTGAATGATTGCCTCATCTAGACCAACTGTATAGTCAATAATGGTATGAACCCTTGTGATTGACTTTCTTGCAGATGGGAAAATTTTATTCTAATGATTTTTCTCAGTCCTTTCCACAAAATCTTCCATTTCTTGGTGACCAATATTTGTATCTTTGATTTCATCTATCTTCGAGGTTACCATAGCAGGCAGATAAATGCTTTGGTATTTTTACTTTATCTTGCCCTCCTTCTTAGAAGATGACGGAGGCTCCTATTATGTCATCTATGAGTAACCAAGAACAATGAAAATTCACCTTTAAAGATCACCTGATAAGAGCTTGAAAGGAATTGGTGAAAAAATGAAAATGGCGAAACCCTAGCTCAGACGCCCGCAAAATCCACAAACACGAATCTGCTTGAGGTTTGCACAATGACTGATGCAAAGGAGGAGGAATAAATCTAGTTGAAATGAAAATAAATGAACTTAAAATGACTTAAATAATTCAATTAAAAGATTTAAAAAGGATCCATAAATAAATCCGCAGTGCATTTATGACCATGCATGTGAAGGAGGGAAAAGTAGGAGTGGTGAAAATCACCACTCCAACATTTTCAAAATGCCAAAGATGCATAATCAGCGAAAAATACCACTCTTACATGTGGAAGACTTAAGATCATATTTCAAAGCGCTAAAATTAGCACTCAGACATATCTTAAAGTGAGAATAAAGTGTAGGAGCACTAAAAATCAACACTCCAACACTTGGAGAAATTTCTAACACTTAGGTCATGTAGGAGTGTTGAAAATTAGCGCTCTTACTTGAGCAAAAAAATTTCTAACTCCCAGATAGGAAAAATGACAAAACACACGTTTTGAAGGTTTTAGAGAAATGACTAAGGACAAATGCTCAAATAAATGATTTGAGGTTTATTGTGTTATGCATTAAGGCGAATTGAAATTTTCCTCATTTTATGTGGGGATAATAGCTAGCTCTAGCTAGGGAGATTCCTTTAATCATTCTTAGAAATGAATGAAGGAAGAACTATAGACTCCAAGTGCCTTTATCCATCCATTGGGCATAGAGTCAGGGCATAAAAATAAAAAGACTCATAGAGACTCAAAAATAAAAAGATGCAAAGACTGTAAAAATATTTACATTGGACATCTGTCACCTCATTGTTTAAAGTGTTTCAGATACTATCAACTGCGAGGAAGAGAAAATGGTGTTCCATCCTTGCATGCCAAGAGAAAGCTATTTTCACCGTGTAACTAATGAATCTTGAATGGACCCATCCATAATGAATTGAACTTTCCATGCATACCTTTTGGCTCTCTTCGTTTGTCCCACAAGAGAACGAGATCACCAACTTGAAAGTAACGATACTTTTCTTTCTTGTAATTTTTCTTTTAACTTGTTCTTGATGCTTTGTGATATAGTTTTCCACTTGAACATGATTTTCCTCCAGTTCATAAAGATACATTTTTCACTTATCAACTGAACTATCAAAATTCTTATCCTTAATGGCCTTAACCAACTTGAGAGCAAGAAGTTCTAATGTAATTGGAATTTCAGCATTCAACCCAAACAAGAGCTAAAAAGGAGACATGCCTATTGCCCACTTTGGAGTAATTCTATCTACTAAAAAAGCATCATATAAAGCTTTATGCCACAAACGTTGATTCTCATCCACAAGCTTGCAAATTATAGTCACCAAGTTTTTATTGTTGGATTTAGCTTGATCATTACCTTGCGAGTAGTAGTCAGATGAATGTGATAACATTATACCATGCTCAAAACATAAATCAGTAATCTTGCTTGACGAGAAAGCTGAGGCGTTATCTGCAACAATTTTTTTCGGCACACCGAACCTAGAAATGATATTTTCCTTCAAGAAATTACACACTACCTCTGAAGTAGCATGCTTAATCAAAATTTCCTCCACGCATTTGGTGAAGTAATCGGTCATAGTGAGAACATAAACTTGTCTTGCACTTGAAGGTGGATTTACTGTGCTAATGAAGTCAATTCCCCATTGTTGGAAAGGCTCTTCAATGACAACCAGTTTCAAAGGTAGATTTTCCAACTTTGGTTTACCTATGAACTACTGACATAGTTCACATTTATGCACCCATGAGTACACATCTTGAAAAAGTGTAGGCCAGTAATACTTTTCTCTCAAGATTTTATGAGTTGTAACTGGCATTGAGTAATGTCCTCCACATGCTAAATAATGATAAGATTTCAACAACTTTTCTTCATTAGGATTATTATCAACAATAACCTGACATTCTCCATATGTGAGAGAATGAGCAATATTTGAATATAATTCGTCAGTAGTATCAACAAATAACACCATATGAAGCTCATTGGGTCTTACCTCTTCAAATTCCAAGATTTATTCATTAGGATTATTATCAACAATAACCTGACATAATCCTCGCCCATGTACCAGCTTGGTGGGTTTGATGTACATGTCGTATTCTTGAATTTTGGCAATCGAATTGCCCCTTTTTGTACCAAATTCCTACTGTGTCAAGATGGATTTGACAATTGAATCTGGAACCAAGACTTTAACATGGCTATTAAGGATATAGAACCTAAAATGCTTTACTGCCTTAACCATAGAAAACACATGCTTCTCCATTTAGAAATATTTTAGTTCATGATTTTCAGAGGATAGCTCATGAATGCAATCAGGGATTCAAAACCCTCACTATTTTCTTGCACCAGAATTGCTGAAAGTGTATGCTCAGAAGCAAAACTATACATGATAAAATCCTTTGTGTAGTCTGGGCAGACTAACACTGGCACATGAACAATAGCCTCTTTGATATCATCAAATGCAATTTTTCCTTCTACTGTCCAATGAATGTGGTAGTTCCTTTCATCATATTAACAATATGATGAGACTTCTCTACAAAATCCAGTACGAATCTTCACAAAAAATTTACCTTTCCAAAGAAAGAATGAACAACTTTCTTACTCAATGGAAAAGTAAGAGCTTGAATACTTTTGATAGCTTTTAGAATCAATCTTGATACCTTCTTTGGACACAACGTGACCAAGAATCTTACCTTTTGTAACCCCAAATATTGACTTCTTAGGATTCAAAGAAATACCATGTTGCTGGAATCTCTCCAATATTTTCCTCAAATGGTAAAGGTGTTCATGACATTTCTTGGAAAATATTGTAAGATTCGTGCCATAGAAAAATGGCCCCTTAACATTTTCATGGTCTTTTAGGGCTTTCTTCATGATGCTTGGTCCATTTTTCTCTGATTTAATGTTGCAATGTTGCTTGAACATTCACATTAGGTCCTTAAAATTCAAACTATGGCATCTTGTGAAGGTGTTGTGAAGTGTTGTAAAACATTTCTACACTTTTCTAGGCTTAATTTCACTATTTACACCTTTCGTATGCTTTATTTGACCCTTTTATGCCCTTATAAGGTTTAATTAAGTGTGTTTTGAATGTAAACCCGACAAACAACATTAAATGCAAGATAATTCCTGACACCCAATGTCAGGTCCAAGGTGGGACCCATTCACCATGGATGGCGAATGAGTCCCTCTTGGCTCCAAATTCAAAATATTTCAAATTTTCTTTTAGGTTTTTATTTAAAATCACCTTATGTCGGCTTGTGATGAGGTATCTTTAGGTTACTAAGGCACAAGTGTGTATAAATAAGTGTTTTTAGATCCATTTTAACCCCCATTCATCAAGTTCACTAATTCACTCATTCATTCAAGCATTCAAGCAATTTGCATCATTCAATCAAGCATTAATCAAGTATTTTGGAGTAGCCATTGATATATCTTCAAATTTCTTCAATAAGGTTGGTGAGTTTAGGAAATTTGCATGTTGTTTATTCATCTTTCCTTATTTATTTCATTCCATTTCTTCATTAAGGGTTTGATTACCAAAGTGGGATTTTCCCAAGGAAAAGCACTATAACCTAATCCTTAACCATTTATCCCCTTTTGCATGTGTGTTTGTAGACTTGAGTATGTAGATTTATCAATCAATTAGGTGTTGAAAGGTGGTAAACAAGTCAAAAAAGTGTTTCAAGTCAACTTCAATTGATTTCAAGCTTGGAGACAACCTACAGTCTGTTTTCTACAGATTTGACTCTGTCAACCCGACAAGAAGACAACCTCGGATCTGGTGCTACATAATTGGTCCCTGATTTCACATATTTTTGGGAGAGAATTGATTCACCATCAGCGGTGAATGAGTCCCACCTTAAGGCTGGAAAGTTAAATTTTGTTAGATTTCAAATCCCAACACTTAGAAACCTGTTTTCAGAAGTTTTCATTAGAAGCAGGACTAATTCGCCATCGGTAGCGAATGAGTCCCACTAGTGATTTTCAATGATCTCTGCCAGCATTCAGGACACTCCAGATTCTTCATTCTCTAACCAGAAGCACTCTGATTCATCCTTTTCTATTTTACATTTATTCATGGTTAGTTCATGTTTGCATATCACATTGTGTTTTCAAACATTGCATATTTCCTAGGTTTTGCATTCATAATCAGTCAAAAAGTTCATTTAGTTGTAGTTATATCATCTCATTTAGTCTAAATAACATCATACACATCTTAATTTGAGTGAACCACATTGATTTTTGAGTGAGGTTTATCTCTCTCCTTTTAGGTGAAACATCAAGAGTGCAAGAGTAGCCTATAAGCCTCACGCCCAAAAATATATGGTTCATTTTGGTGAACCTTCATATTGAACATCATATCATTCTATTTTTCCTTTACATTTGCATTCTGGGACTTAATTGCATTGTCTTTTGCATTATTTTTGCATCCTAGGGTTTCTTAAAATTGCATTTGTGAAAGTCTCATTTAGATTTCATTTTTGCATATTATATCATTGAAAAAACTAAAAATATGCATTTGTATCCTTAGTTTGCATCTAAAAAGCATTAAAATCACTTTAATTTTTTTGAAAAACATAAAAAAATATCATACTGGGACTCATTCGCCACCCTGGACAAATCAGTTCAGGTGCACATTTCATATTGCATTTTTAGGCATTTTCTGGGTAATTACTGCATTTCTATTCTCTGTTGTTATTTCTTTGTTTTAGTTTGCAAAATTCCTATTATTTGAATTTTTCACTCCTAATTGCATTGAATTTTCATTCACCTCATCTTTTGTGGTACTTGTATGAGTGTTTGGTGCCCCATTGATAATACTTTAGCGAGATGAAGTTCTAGACTCATGGCCTCCCGCGATAGCACTTTCATTGTGGACCTTGGGATTTCAAGAGCTCCTACTCCTAGTATGGAAAATGGTGCATTAGGCATGGACAATACCACTACTATTCCTTCACCTTTCCATCCAATGAATGTTGACACACAAAACGATTCCATTTTGCAAGAAAAAGTCATTAGTATTCATGAGTATTTTGCACATTTACAACAAGATTTATTCCTTGAAAATATTTCCACCACTGCCATACCTACAATAGAAAACCTAAAGTCATTGATTGATTGAAACTGATGATGGCTTACAAGTTATGAAAAGACTATCTGAGATATACAATAAACATGTTCCTTGTAAGCCAAGGAGGACCTCACAGTCCTCCTCCTTCAACTATACTATCCATACCAACTTATACCACTCCTGAGGTTACAACAAATATGCAACAGGTTAGTCATGTGGCTCCTTGTTTCACAATTCCAACTAGCATTCCTAGTTCTTTTGTGGCATCACATATTCCTTCTTCCAACTTTGCCCCTCTTATTGTCCCTTTCACTTCCCCTAACATTACATACACTCCACCATTTTCCCTTCCACCTCATACCACTTACACCGATCCCATCATTACACAACTCTTTAACATAGTTTCATTCATGCAACAACAAATCTCCACCATTAGCCAAAGTCAAAATGCTCCACCCACATATCATGTTCATAGTAGCCCATTATCTTTAGAGATCTTATGCACACAGATGCCACAAGGAATTGAAATGCCTAGGTTTTAGAAATACAGAGGTAAAGGAGACCCTACTAATCATGTCAATGCTTATATAGCCTTGTGCATTGACTTAGTCCTCGATGATAAGTTGTTAGCCAAAAATTTTCCTAGGACCTTGAAGGACACTTCATTAGAGTAGTTTTCAAACTTACCCAATCATTCAATCCGATTGTTCAATGAACTTGTGGATTCCTTCGTAAGTCATTTCCAAGTTCATATGACTCCTAAAAAGACAATGGCTGATTTAATGTGATGCAAAAAAAATGCAGATGAAAAAGTAACTGATTTCATTTCATGATATCAGTCATTGTATACTCAAATTGATGTCAATATCCTTGATTCCCATCTGTAGAAGATGTTTATCAAAAATTTGCACACTCACCTTTAGGATAAGTTGAATATGATGAAATTCCCTTCGTTCATGCATTTATGCACGACCCTCTGTGATTATCACAACTTGGTTTCTAGTCGTGATTCAAAGTCCACCTCTAACCAAGCTGAGAATTCTAAGAAAAACAACCAAAACAACACACAAAACTTTAGAAAACCAAACATAAGATTTTTACAGTTCAATCTGCCTTCTCCACAACCAACCCAATATGTTTAGAGTCAAGTGGCAACTGTTAAAGCAGCCGTGCCCTTTACCTATGGGGACCTGAAGAGACAATTTACTCCCTTACCTGATACCCTACATAATACAATGAACCAATTGCTGCAAAAAAAATGATCACTTTTCCTACTGTTAAACTATTTGAAACCACCAAGCCTTTACCACCCACCTTTAAACCAAATGCTTATTATCATTTTCATCGCCAAAATGGACATGACACCGAACAATGTAAGTGTCTAGAAACACCTAGTTCAAGATCTCATTGATTATAGTCGTTTGTCCATTGCGGGTGTCAATGATCAAGGTAATAAGTTCGTTGCACCCCCTAACCAAAATTTACAATTTTTTACCAACCCCATGCCTAAATACAATGTTTCATTTGTCAAGGCTAGTGAACCTTCAAATAGTGATGTAATGAATGTTGATACAAATAATGAACATGATCTTCCTCCAAATGTTACCCAAGTTAATCCTATGGATGAACTTGTGGGTACGATAGATGTCCCTCGTAAGGGCCCAACCAACAAATCTCTTGATAGTACATTTTCTTCTCATGATATAATTAAAAAGCTTCTAATGGTCCTCTTTACATAGCCAGAAGAATCTATGATAAGCCCACTAATGGGATATTAATAGATCTCGCCTATGGTGAGAATGTGATCATAGAGGAGTTTTTAGTATTACACGATCTTTATCAAGATGATTATAACAAACCAACTGCATGGCTTAAAACACATACTAGTTTTGCGTGCCCTACGATTAGATCGATCATACTCCCATTACAAATAGGACCTAAAAATTTGGAGGTGACATTTTCTATCATCCCAGAATCGGATCAATTTTTTCTATAGCTGGGTCATCCTTGGCTCCATTCGATGAAAGCGGGCTTGTCAGTTCACATATTTTTGAAGTTTCCACATGGAAATGAAATATTTACCATACACCATAGTGGCTTTAATACGTTATCATCCAAAGGTAATTTTTCCTTAGAAGCCTTTTGGCCTGAACCTATGGAACCCATCACCCCTTGAAAGGATTTCTTTTTCATAACCTATCAAAAATTCAAAGCCAAACACATAGCCAAATTGTCTCTTTGTAACATGTCCCCATCCGCTTCCACTCCTCCTATCCTAAATGAAACCATGCTTTAGTCTAAGTCTAACATTGAACAAACAATACAACTTCATGAGCAACCTACCATAGACACTTCCCCTCCATCATTTGAACAACCAAGAGAAAATGAAACCAATCTTGTCATGCCTCCTCACATTAAACAAGTGTATAAAGCTAAAGAGAAAGTGATTGACCTGTCTTCTTCAGTTTCTTCCATTCTTCCCCCTCTAGAAGAAAAGGAACCTATGATGGATCAACCCACTCTTACACCTAAACAACTTCAAAATAAAATAAAATTAAACTGCAGTGCTCGGGAGCATAGGCGTCGTTGTCGTCTCCTTGCTTGTCAGTATCAAATGGAAGAAAACAAAGAAAACCAACCTCTACCTTTGACATAAGCAATAGATGACCACCCTCTTTCTCTTTACCCACCACAAGATAATATAGTCTAGCCCTCACAAAAAAATGAATCAATCCAATAGCCACAACTTTTGATACATCCTTCCTTGGAAATAACCCTTCATCCTCCTATCATAATCAATATTGATGATGATGATGATGAGCAGATCACAAAAATAGATGAAGAAGTGCATAACGATCTAAACTCTTTATTTTTCATCTACGATGAGCTTTAATGATAAACCTTCTACAACAAGTGAGGAACCTGGTACATCTCCTAGTTCGATACTTGCAATTCTTCCTTTGGACAGTCAACCGCCCTCGTAATACACTGAACATGATTGGGAGGCAAATGACTTGTTAGATAGTTGACTTACATTCTCCTTACTATCCTTTTAAATTCCTTTTTCTTTTCTTTGGTTTGATTGTGTGTGCGTATTGTGCTCCCCAATAATGTGTGTTTGATGTTCTCTCTCTTTGTACACTTCTTCTACTTGTAGCTCTATTCTTTTATATGTCATGCATTATCTTTTTCGCTTTTGTTTTGTGTTTTCCTTTTAGGGATGATGCAAAGATTAGAGACGACCTATGTCTCTTCCATGTTGACCCAAAAGGTCCCTTTCTTTTGTTCCTTTCTTTTGTGTTTTCCTTTTGGGGATGACGCAAAGCATTGAGACACCCTATGTCTCTTCTATGTTGACCCAAAAGGTCCCTTTTTCCTTTTCCTTTTCTTTTCTTGTGTTTTTCCTTATAGGGATGATGCAAGGCATTGAGATCGAAATGTCTCCTTCATGTTGACCCAAAATATTTTTCTTTTTCCTTTTCATTTTCTTTTCACTTGTGTTTTCCTTTTGGGGATGATGCAAAGCATTGAGACAAAAATGTCTCTTCCATGTTGACCCAAAATGTACTTTATTTTCCATTTGTTTTCGCTCTCTTTGTGTCATTCTTCTAGTTCTATGTGCTATGGGGAATGATGATAGTTGCAAGATCTTTCATAAAAACATTGCAACAACGAACATACTAACCCCAAATCCATAGATCCCTTATGTGTTTGGTGTGTTCCTTTTTGGGGGGAAACTCCCTTTTATTTTGTTTTCTTTTTCGTTTACATGAAGTAGCCTTACTTGGAAACATATGACTTGGCATAGGGGCTTTCCGAGTTGGCTCTCATGTCTTGTTTTCTTTTTGATTTTTTTTTCCTTTGCTACTTTAAAGTAATTTCTCACTGAACGATGTGTAGCAATTCCTTTAAAGTGGGGGGCATACATTGGCATTATTTCATTTGTGTTTCTTGGTTCTTATTGCAACCTTGTCACTTCATACGATGCATTCACCACTTTGTGGATGACATTGGTTTGATGTCCTTCATAAGTATGATCTATCTTAGCATATTGCATTCCTCTTAGACTGCATCCCCTAAGTTGTGAATATACTATTTTTTTATTGGTCCTCTCTTGGAGACATTAGACACAATGTTCCCTAAGTGACAGACCTTGCATGAAATTAACAAGACTCCTTTGAACATCCTTTGCATTTTACATTTTTTCCACCTTGCATAATGCAACTTGCATCCCTCTGGTACCTTGCTCTTTGTTCATGGGTTCTAAGCATACAAAGCTTTGCTTGTATCATGAAGCACGAACCGAAATTTTCCCTTGTGGCACCTAGTTAAAGTTATCAGTGTTGGATGTTGTGGTTGTCATTGATGTCAACACTATTATCATTTGATGTATTGAAGGTTGTATATGTTGAGGATATTGAGAAAATTGTAAAAGAAAGTATTGCAGGTTCCCAGTGGAACTGTGAAGGTCATGAAGGTGTCTTGTTTTGTACATTGAAGATCAATTTTTGTGGACTAAAGAGTTTATTGTTGAGTGTATCTATTCCATCCTTTGAAAGTTTCAGAGGTCCGCTTGAAGATTTGTTCAAATTATGAAGATCTGTGTTCTGACAGTGTTTGTGTGGTCTCTATCAGTATTCTTATTTAAAGTTGGTATAATTCTGGTAATTCTAGTTGCTGCGGATGTTTCTCTATTATTTCTTGGTGTTCTTGGATGTTTCTAGATCATGCTCTATCTTTTTGGTACGTCCACATTGATCGATGTGCTCGTGGTCAAATATTTTTCTCTATATGTTCAGTTTTTCATGTTCTTGGCTGACATGATGGGTTAACGTATAGTGGATCTTCGAGGTGAAATTAATTGAATCCTTTTTGTGTTGGAGTTGTTAATTTGGGTCTCCACTATGTTGTGGCCGACCTTGGTGGATTCACATTAAAAATTTGTTTGTAAATTTGGGCTAACATTGAAAATATGTTTTATATCTCTGGTTGACTAAGTTGATGTAATCTCATGTTGTGGATATATAAGAGTGATTGTTTCATTGGTGTAAAGTGTGATCCATGTTCTCCCATGTGTGTATGTGAAAATATCATTTGATTGTAGAGTAGAGTGTGAAGAAGACTGAGCGAAGCGTGAAGAAGTTTGAGCGAAAAGTGAAGGAGGTTTTTTTGTGCTTAACTGGAACTATAATCAGGCTTGTATAGAAGCTATTTTCTCAGTTCACAATTTGGATGGTTTTAATCCAAAATTTTCTTTGGATAGTGAGTCCTCTTTTGTATTTGAGTAGTGAGCTCTAGGCAGTGTGCCTAAATGCATGTTCATTCCCATTATTTCTTTTTATACTTTTAACAGGGTATAATATTATGGACTAACCTCCACCGTGGTTTTTCCTCTAGCAGGGTTTCCACGTTTAAAATCTTGGTGTTATTTGTGTTTTTGATGTGTTGAATGTTTATGGTTTATTGTTTATTCATTAGATCTAAGATTGAGTTAAATAAAGTTTGAAAATATTTAAGTATTCTATGACAACTAATTCACACCCCCTCTCAGTTGTTTGTCCTTGTTTTTCCAACAATTGGTATCTATTTGTTTTGGTGGTAAACATAACAATGATGATGTTCTTTATGTTGAAGGATTGAAGCACAACCTATTGAGTGTTGGAAAGATGGTAGACAAAGGTTATGATATTCAGTTCAAAGATGGAAGATGTGGGATACATGGAAGCTCTGGAAATGTAATTGCCTCAGGTAAATAGACAAAAGGTAATATTTTTCACTTGAATGCTGCTAGTGAAAGTTGTTTAATTGATCAAGTAGATGAAAGATGGTTGTGGCATAGAAGGTTGTGTCATATGAATTTTGATAACATTGTCAAAATAAGTTCCACTCAAGCAGTAAGAAATCTACCTAAGCTAGTGAAGCTTGCTAGCACAATTTGCAAAGAGTGTCAGATAGGAAAACATACTAGAGTTTCTTTTCAGAGAAAACAACATAACTCAAATGGATTACTAGAGCTTGTGCATACTAATCTATGTGGTCCCTCCAAATTCAAAAGTCTCCATGGTGAAAGGTACTTTATGCTGATTATTAATGACTATTCTAGAATGAAATGGGTTGCTTTCTTAAGAGAAAAATGTGAAGCATTAGAAAAGTTCAAAAGCTTCAAAGCTATGGAAGAAAATGAGAAAGGTATAAAAATAAAATGCCTAACATTAGACAGAGGTGGTGAGTTCACCTCCAAGGAGTTTAATTCTTTCTGTGAAGAGCATGGAATTAGAAAACAGTTATCTGCTCCCTGAATCCCTCAACAGAATGGTGTTGTTGAGAGAAAGAATAGAACAATGATGATAGAAGGAAATGTGCCTCACATCTACTGGAGTGAAGCAGTAAGCATTGCTATGTATACTTTGAATCGGGTAAATGTAAATGGTAATTCTAGTAAGACTCCTTTTGAATTATGGTTTGGTTATAAGCCTACTATTAAATATTTCAAAATCTTTGGAAGAAAATGCTACATCAAGAGAGATGATGATATAGGAAATTTTGATGCAAGAAGTGATGAAGGAATATTTCTAGGTTACTCTATTAAAAGAAAGGCCTACATGTGCTATAATAGAAGACTGAGAAAAATGGTTGAGAGTGCAAATGTCAGAGTTGATGAGGATTCTGCTAAATCATCTAGATATTGTGGATATGATTTAGATGAAGACAATACAAACAAAGGGGAGAATGTCCAGACACAAAATCAACTTCAAATTGTGCCATATATTCTGGTAAGACAACTTCAATTTGTTCTGGTAAATCAAGATAGTCAGGAAGTAGAGACAAGTGCAAGTGCAGAAGAAAAAATAGACGAATTAGAAGTTTGAGAAAATCCTAAAAATCTGAGTTATGTAAAGCTAAATCATTCTAAAAATCAAATTATAGGAGATAAGAATAAAGGTGTGCAAACTAGAAGAAAGATTGCAGTAGAGTATTGCTTGATTTCCAAGATTAAACCTAAATATGTCAAAGAAGCCTGCAATGATGAACATTGGATGTAAGTTATGAAGGAAGAACTGATGCAAATTGAAAAGAATGATGCATGGATACTAGTTCCTAGAGCAAAAGATAAAAAAGTAATTGATACTAAATGGGTTTTTCAGAATAAGCTAAATGAACAAGGTGAAGTGATCCTAAATAAAGCAAGATTGGTATGTAAAGGATATTCACAAATGGAAGGTATTGATTTTGAGGAAACCTTTGCCCCTGTTGCTAGAATTTAAGTTGTAAGGTTATTTCTTGCTTATGTTGCATACAAAAGCTATAAATTCTATCAAATGGATGTGAAGTCAACTTTCTGAATGGTGAGCTAGAAGAAGTATATATTGAACAGATTGATGGATTTCAACTGATTGATAATGAAGACATGGTTTTCTGATTGAAGAAAGCTTTGTATGGACTCAAGCAAGCCCCCAGAGCCTGGTATGCTAGATTAGACAAATACTTACTGAAGCTTGGATTCAATAAAGGTATTGCTGACAACAATTTATACTTCAAATTGGATCATGATAACAAACTAATTATTGAAGTCTTTGTTGATAACATTATTTTTGGAGGAGATGATAATCTATGTATGAGGTTTGCTGATGAAATGAAGAGTGAATTTGAGATGAGTATGATTGGAGAAATGAAGTTCTTTCTGGGATTGCAAGTTACTTATTTAGACAAGGGGATCTTCATATCTCAGTCCAAATATATGAGAGAACTGCTAAAGAAGTTTGAAATGGATGATTCAAAACCTGTTGGTACTCCCATGGTAACTGGATTTAAGTTGACACAGAATGATGATTCTCCTAAGGAAAATAAAACAAGATACAGATCAATGATTGGTGGATTGCTCTACTTAACTCAGACTAGACCAGACATTATGAATGTTGTATGTATGGTTGCTAGATTTTAGTCTGATCCAAAAGAATATCATGTGACTGTTGTTAAGAGAATCTTCAGGTATCTGAAAGGGACAACTGATTTTGGGCTTTGGTACCCTAAGGATGATGATCTTACTTTAAATGCATATACTGATGCAGATTGGGTAGGAGATGTAGATGACAAAAAGAGTACTAGTGGTGGTGCTTTCTTCCTAGGGAAGAAGCTGGTATCTTGGTTGAGCAAAAAGCAGAATTCCATTTCTCTATCTATTGCTGAAGTAGAGTATATTGTTGTTGCAAATAACTGTACTCAAGTGATGTGGATAGAATAGATGCTAAAAGATATCAGAGTAGTATATGATGAACCTATTGCCATATACTATGATAACTCAAGTGTAATTAACATATCAAAGAATCTGGTGCTACACTCTAATACCAAACATAGATCAGTCAAGTTTCACTTCTTGAGGGAGAAAGTGAGTGAAAAAGAAGTCAGAATGGAGTATGTGCCTACCAAAGAACAAATTGCATATATTTTCACTAAGCCATTGTCGAAGGATACTTTTGAGTACCTCAGAGGGATGCTATGGGTGAATATCCCTCTTGATATGAACTAGAATGCATTAATTTGCATCAATTTGTGCATTTCATGATCATATTATGATCCAGATTAATGTTCCCATGAATGTTACTCAGGGGGAGTAGTCAGATGTGCATATATGTGGTTTACAACTTGCATGTGGAAAGATAATTTTTATCTTTGCCATTGATGTCAAAGGGGGAGAAGAGTCATGTGAAACACTACTGCTTATCTGGAGTGAAGAGTCTTGTGGGGAGATCTTGTAGAAGAAGTCAAGGAAGAAGAGTCAAAATCTAAGGAGGAGCAAGTACTGATTCAGAGGTGGGTTGATGGTGTTTTTCACATCATGTGTTGCCATCAATGCCAAAGGGGGAGATTGTTGGATGTTGTGGTTGTGTGGCTGATATGTGATTTTCATTGTTGTCAACACTATTAGAATTTGATGTATTGAAGGCTGTATATGTCGAGGATATTGAGAAAATTGTAAAAGAAAGTATTGTAGGTTCCCAGTGGAACTGTGAAGGTCATGAAGGTGTCTTGTTATGTACGTAGAAGATAAATTGTTGTGGATTAAAGGGTTTATTGTTGAGTGTATCTAGTCCATCCTTCAGAAGTTTCAGAGGTCTGTGTGAAGATTTGTATTTTGACAGTGTTTTTGTGGTCTCTGTCAGTATTCCTGATTAAATTTGTTATAATTATGGTAATTCTAGTTGTTGCGGATGTTTCTCTATTATTTATTGGTGTTCTAGGATGTTTCTAGATCATGTTCTATCTTTGTTGTATGTCCACATTGATCGATGTGCTCGTGGTCAAAGGTTTTTCTCTGTATGTTTGGTTTGTCATGTTCTTGGCCGACATGATGGGTGTAAAGTATAGTGGATCTTCGAGGTGAAATTAATTGAAATTGTTTTGTGTTGGAGTTGTCAATTTGGGTCTCCACTATGTTTTGGCCGACCTTGGTGGATTCACATTAAATTTATTTTGTAAATTTGGGCCGACATTGAAAATATGTTTTATATCTCTAGCTGACTAAGTTGTTGATGTAATCTCATGTTTCAGATATATAAGAGCGATTGTTTCATCGGTGTAAAGTGTGCTTCATGTGCTCTCATGTGTGTATGTGTGAATATCATTTGATTGCAGAGCAGAGCTTGAAGAAGACTGAGCAAAGTGTGAAGAAGGTTTTTCTGTGCTTAACTGGAATTGTAATCAGGATTGTATAGAAGCTATTTTCTTAGTTCACAATTTTGATGGTTTTAATCCAAACTTTTCTTTGGCTAGTGAGTCCTCTTTTGTATTTGAGCAGTAAGCTCTAGGCAGTGTGCCTGAATGCATGTGCATTCCCATTATTTCTCTTTATACTTTTAATAGGGTATAATATTGTGGACTAACCTCCACCGTGTTTTTCCCCTAACAAGGTTTCCACGTAAAAAATCTTGGTGTTAGTGTTTCTAATGTGTTGAATGTTTATGGTTTATTGTTTATTCATCAGATCTGAGATTGAGTTAAATAAAGTTTGAAAAGATTTAAGTATTCTATGACAACTAATTCACCCCCCCTCTCAGTTGTCTATCCTTTTTTTTCCAACATTCAAGAGGTATAACTTTAATATGGTTGAGTGGGAAGCCCATTCAGCAACATGAATTTCCCCATAGCCACCTTTGTGTTTGTGAGTGCATACCAACTAGTGTATGTATCTTACCTTTTTGGGTCTTCTCACTCGACGGACCGCCATGAGTTATGTTACCCCAGAGTGAGTACACATTCTCTTTTTTTTTCTTCTCACAAATAGTCTTGATATAATCCACAACTAGTTGGATAGACGATCGAAGCTCAATTCAATTCTCCATTTTCTTCTTTCATTTCAACACTTGTATTCCTTTGTTCTTATGTCTAGTTTTCCATTAGATATTCATCCTGGGGGCTTGATCATCCTTATTGATTGTTGTCATTCCATCTTGCTAACATAAGTGCATTGGGACCTCTCTCTCGATATGCACGGCTACTTTAGGTGTGAGTTTGAAGCAAGTTCATCCTCTCACTAAAGTGGGAGCTAAATGTGCCATAGAAAAATGTCCCCTTGACATTTTCATGGTCTTTTAGCCCTTTCTTCATGATGCTTGGTCCATTTTTCTCTGATTTAATGTTGCAATGTGGCTTGAACATTCACAATAGGCCCTTAAAATTCAAATTATGGTATCTTGTGAAGGTGTTGTGAAGTGTTGTAAAACATTTCTACACTTTTCTAGACTCTATTCATTACAATTCACCTAATAATCACCTTTTTATCACTTATCAAGTCCTATTTTGAAGTGTTGTAAAGTCTTGTAACAAGATTTCATGCTTTTCTAGGCTTAATTTCACTATTTACACCTTTCTTATGCTTTATTTGACCCTTTTATGCCCTTATAAGGCTTAATTAAGTGTGTTTTTGAATGTAAACCTGACAAACAACATTAAATACAAGATAATTCCCTATACCCACTTTCAGGTCCAAGGTGGGACCCATTCGCCATGGTTGGCAAATGAGTCCCTCTTGGCTCCAAATTCAAAATATTTCAAATTTTCTTTCAGGTTTTTATTTAAAATCACCTTATGTCGGCTTGTGATGAGGTATCTTTAGGTTACTAAGGCACAAGTGTGTATAAATAAGTGTTTTTACATCCATTTTAACCCCCATTCATCAAGTTCACTAATTCACTCATTCATTCAAGCATTCAAGCACTTTGCATCATTCAATCAAGCATGAATCAAGTATTTTGGAGTAGCCATTGATATATCTTTAGATTTCTTCAACAAGGTTGGTGAGTTTAGGACATTTACATGTTTATTCATCTTTCCTTGTTCATTTCATTCCATTTCTTTATTAAAGGTTTGATTACCAAAGTGGCATTTGACCAAGAAAAATCCCTATAACCTAACCCTTAACCATTTTTTCCCTTTTGCATGTGTGTTTGTAGACTTGAGTATGCATATTTATCAAGAAATTAGGTGTTGAAATGTGGTTAACAAGTAAAAAAAGTGTTTCAAGTCAAATTCAACTAATTTCAAGCTTGGAGACAACCTACAGTCCATTTTCTGTAGATTTGACTCTGTCAACATGACAAGAAGACAACCTTATATTTGGTGCTACAAAATTGGTCCCTAATTTCATAGAATTTTGGGAGAGGACTGATTCACCATCAGTGGTGAATGAGTCCCACCTCAAGCCTGGAAAGTTAAATTTTGTCAGATTTTGGATCTCGACACTCAAAAACCTGTTTTCAGAAGTTTTCATCAGAAGCAGGACTAATTCGTCATCAGTGGCGAATGAGTCCAACTAGTGATTTTCAATGATCTCTGTCAGCATTTAGGACACTCCAAATTCTTCATTCTCTGCCTAGGTGCACTCTGATTCATCCTTCTTCTTTTATGTTTTGCATTTGTTCATCGTTAGTTCATGTTTGCATATCACATTGTGTTTTCAAAAATTGCATATTTCCTAGGTTTTGCATTCATAATCAGTCAAAAAGTTCATTTAGTTGCACTTATATCATCTCATTTAGTCTAAATAACATCATACACATCTTAATTTGAGTGAACCACATTGATTTTTGAGTGAGGTTTATCTCTCTCCTTTTAGGTGAAACATCATAAGAGTGCAAGAGTAGCCTATAAGCCTCAGACCCAAAAATCTATGGTTCAAGATCATCAAGATAAACTACAATGAAATTACCAAGTAAATATAAGAAATCCAAATCCATAGCACGCTGAAACATGGTGCCAACATTAATAAGACCAAAAGGCATTCTACGATATGCAAAAGTACCGACGTTGTAAAGGTCATCTTGTGCTAATCATTTGGACTAACCTGTATCTAGTTGTAACTATAGAAACCATCCAACATAGAAATCATTTCAGATCTAGTCACAGTTTTAAGAACTTGATCCATCACCAGAAGAGGATAGTTATCCTTGAGTGATAGCTGATTTAGATTTCAGGAATCTACACAAATACGAATCTCACCATTCTTTTTATGAACAAGAACAATATTAGCTATCCATGTTGAATGATGAATAGGAAATATAATTTGGGCATTCAACATCTTTTGAATCTCTTCAAGGATTGTTCCCGAAATCTTTAGATCATATTGCTTTTTCTTTTTTTTATAAGGCAATGCTCCAACCTTAAGTGGAATTTCATGCTACACCTCCTTTGGTCGGAAAGAATTTAGATCTTCATGTGAATATTCCAAGACATCCATATATTCTCATAATAATTCGACAAATTTATTTTGTTCCTCTGTTGTGCAACATTTACCAATGTTTACCATCTTAGGATTTGTTTCAGTTCCTAAGTTAAATTTCCCAATCTCTTTTGATGAATCAGAATCTGAGAGTTGCTTTTTAATATAGTGATCATGCTTGTAAAAAAGTCTCTCAAGGGATACCAATCCCTTGGGAATTTTATTTCCTTTGAGCTATAGGAACTCTTCACCTGTAATTGGATCAATCTCATAAACAAATTCTTGAGGTGGAGAATCACTTCCTTCAAAGTATAAATCATCAAAAAATTTAGTCTTTTCCAAAAAGCAACAATTTGATGATGATCATTAAAAATCTGCAAGTTATCTAAATTTTCTAGAACACTAGGGAGAAAGACCAACTCAATGGTATAAGTAGAACCGTGAAAATCCTGGTGTGGTATTAAGAGAGTAGCTAAAACTGCTAGGGAATCAACTTTGCCATTGTCCCTTGGAACTACAGAAATTTTGAAGGCATCAAATTCTTCAATGGAATCCCGAACAAGGTTATGGTAATGCCTTAGCCTGCCATTTTTTTTTTTATACAAATTTCTTACTTTACAAACTACCAACTCTGCATCACCTTGTGCATGAAGATTCTTGATCCCTTTCTTTTGTGCAACTTGCATACCTAATAACAAAGCCTCATATTCAACAATGTTATTAGTATTGTCAAACTACAATTTAAAAGAGAAAGAAATTTTTTTTTCTTTGGGTGATACAAATACAATTTTGGCTCTAGAACCGGTGGAGAAAAAAATTCCATGAAACTCAGTTACCCAAACATCATTGGGATCACCAAGACTGAAAATATCAAAATCTATAGCTTCATCATCTAATGAAACTTCATAATCTGAAATAGATAAATCATTTGATGATGACTCATTTACTGATGAAGAAGAATCAACACTTTCCAACTCATGTCTTGTTGATGATTCATCAACTTCTTCTATTTTTAAATAATATGTTCCAACACTCGAAGACTCAAATAAAATTTGAGCTCTCGAATCTTTAGACTTAGTTACTAAGAATTTTGATTCCCTTTCAGGAACCAATTTCTACATTACACCCTTCACAGGTATCCTTTCCTATGACATGTCCATGTTCAACTCGCCTCCAATATATTTACAAAAATTACGTCCAAGAAGAATTCCATAGGATGCTAGCACATTTTCTACTAGAACTATCATCTTGATCTTCATTTTAGGATACACAACAAATGCAAACTGTGCATCTTTGATTTGTCCAATCAAAGTTACTTGCTTGTTTCCATGAAAAAAAATGGCTAATTTTTTTAGTTAGATTCAAACCCAAGGAAATAGCTACCTTGGCTGACATCACATTGTCTGATGCACTAGAATCTATGACACAATTTCTTAACTTAAAGCCATTAACAAGTAAGGAAATAAAGAAAGGATCAATACTTTTAGAAGTAGCTGAAGGAACAAAAACAAGTTTATTTTGTGGATTTTTTATGCTTTGGGACAACAGGAGTATTTGAAGAGATTTCCCTAGATGGATTAGTTCCTTTATCCTTCACAACCTTAACAAGCTTGTCAAATTGGTTAGGATTTTCCTTCAAATATTTGACTTTAGACATTTGTATTTTTGTCTTCTTATCATGATAAATAATGTTGAAATCTTGAAAGGAACTTTGTAAAGAAGATGTAGTGACTTCATTTATAGGCTTAACAAAGGGTACACTAGTCTTAGGAACTTGGACATTGGATTTTGGAATAGTAGGAACTACGGGAGGAGGACAGGGAGTACTTGTTTATTTGTTGTATCTTTTGGTTGCCAAGGCAAAGGAGAGCCTCTTTTTGCAATGGTCACCGACGGATTTTCCTTCACTGGTGGAGCAACAACTTGAGCTTGATCAAGCTGATTTTTTTGTGATTGTGTAAAGACAACATATGTATTTGTCACCAAGTCCTCATCATTAGATTCATTTTCCATTTTCAAATAGCCAATATTGGAGTTGCTAGCTAGTTCTATTTCTTCATCTTGAAAAAGATCAAAATTTTCTTTCTTGGGATAATCTGGTTGTGCATATTCATCTTTTTCAACTTCATAATATCCCACTACAGTATTGGTTGGTGGAGCTTCAAGTGAAAGCCTTCCTTGTGGTGTTGGAAGATGATTCTAATTTCTATTCCCATAATAGTTAGGGAAAATCCTTCGTGGAATATCCTTGTAGGTATTATTGTTAGAAAATTGCTTTTTCAAAGCCAAAATTTCATTTTCCAACCTCTGAAACATAGGATCAGTAAAGCTAGAGTTAGCATTAGAGGCTGAAGATCTTGACACTTGCACCTTTTTATTTTCATTCATTCATATTTCTCCAACTAGAATCATATCATCCTCAAGACTTGTAGCTAACTGCTTAGCTTCTTCAACATTAGCAAGAACTACCCTATACAAAAGAAAAATTACTTTGGGAAGTTGTGTATTGATGAAGAAACACTTTAGATTATGATCCATTGGTCTCGCCACCGTAGGAATTCTTGTCACCGACTTATTAAACTTAGCCATGAACTCACACATGGGTTCATGGGCTTCCTTTCGTATGGTTGTGAGCAAGGCGTGTGCATCTTCAACATGTTTGAATCTTTCTTCAAACTTAGTGCAAAGAGTATTCTAGTTAGTAATTGAAGCTGTTGGAAGAGTATAGAACCATTCTGAAGCAACTCCTTGTAGAGTTTCAATAAACAATCTTACAACAACATCTTCATGTTCTACGCTAAGAACACCACAAATAATGTAAAATGTAGCAATGTGCTCATTAGGGTGTTACTTGCCATCACCTTGGAATTTCAGAATATGCTTCTATGAGACATGAGGAAGTTCGTGTAAAAGACTTGCCAACCTAAGGGGACCAAAATAATTTCCCCAAGGTCCTAGAGGTGGTGTAGTCATGATATTTTGTATGACAAGTACTTGATCTGGAACTCTATGAAAGATAGAAGATTCACTCAGAATGGGTGATCTTAACTTCTGTGGAGGATAGCTTACAATTTTCTGTAATAGTGACCTTACTCACAGAGGAGAAGGAAGGATATTATGTCCCTGCAATAATTCAAAAAATGGATCCACCACTCCTTGCACCCTTAAACCTCATGTATAACTTCTATTAGTTAGAATGTAGTCTTGAAACAAGAGAGATATTAATAATAACAATACACAAGATCACAATAAGATACTGGAGTGCTTATTCACTTCAATCAAAAGCATGAGGCTATGATTGCGTGGTTCGATCTCCAGCGGAGTCACCAAAAAATTGTTGGGTGAAAATTCTATAATCCCTTTTAACAGATTACAAAACCTTGATTTCAACCACAGTTATGTGAGATAGAATCTCTCCTCTCGGAAAGGGGAGGTGCCCTTCTTACTGCTTATTGAAACTAAGGAAAAATAATCAAGTATTCACAATAATGTACACTACAATAACTATATGGGAGTGTGTCACATTCATGATTCTCTCTTTTTTCAGAGAATATGTTTTACAATGTTTCACAATTTTAACTTGATGTAATACAACTTCAAACTAAAATTAAGCAGTAATTCCAATATTCCTATCTTGTCAAAGCAAAGTCTAGGAATACCAGCATGATAATGATAAGTAACAAATAAGGAAAGCTCATGGAGGCACAAAGTCATTTTGTAGTTCCCAGTAATGAATCCTTCAAGATAGTAACCAACATTGTAAGAGAAGCACAAAGTCTTCTATATACTTCACAATAAATTCCGTGAACAATATGAATAAATATAAGCACAAAGTCTTATAGAGAATTCACCAATAGTGTCAACAATATCACAATTTCAAGAAATGAGTGTAACTCAAAGTTTACACAGATTTACTCAAAAGCGTTTCAATCTCAATTACTTAACACTGTCCATTTCAATCAACTCACAAGATAATTGTTCCCAACATAAATTTTGGTGTGAACTTTCACTTCTTTATTGATAAAAAATAGATTCACAAAAATGAACTCAAAGTTTCAATATTTGCTTCACAATTGGGAAGCACTTCATTGTATAAGATAAAATATAACAATTACAATAGAATCCTCTCTTATTTATAGATGGGAGAGGAGTGCTAATCTAGGAAAAACCTTAACTAACTAGTTGACTTATTTAAAATGTTTTCCATAAATGTAGGAGAACATCTTTGTTTTTACATGTAACTACATTTTTCAAAATGACATGTAAAATGTCAAAGCCTATCTACATAAAGCATAGAAGAAAGCTTATGAACTATCTAAATCTGGAGATACAAGATTTTTTTCATGGTTCCTTACTCTTGGCTTGAAAGTTTTCATATTTCTTCTTTATCTCCTACATGACTGCCTCATCTAGACCAACTTTATAGTCAATAATGGTATGAACCCTTGTGATTGACTTTCTTGCAAATGAGAAAATTTTCTTCTAACGGTTGCTTCTCAGTCCTTTTCACAAAATCTTCCATATCTTCATGACCAATCTCTATATCTTTGATTTCATCTACCTTCGAGGTTACCATAGTTGGTGGATAAATGCCTTGGTACTTGTACTTCATCTTTCCCTCCTTCTTAAAAGATGATGGAGGATCCTTTGATGTCTTCTAAGATTAACCAAGACCAAAGAAAATTCACCTTCAAAGATCACCTGATAAGAGCTTGAAAGGAACTGGTAAAAAATGAAAATGGTGAAACCCTAGCTCAAACGCTCACAAAATCCACAAATGCAAATTTGCTTGAGGTTTTCACAATGACCGACACAAAGGAGGAGGAATAAATCTAGTTGAAATGAAAATAAATGAACTTAAAATGACTTAAATAAGTCAGTTAAAATATTTATAAAGGAGCCATAAATAAACCCACAGTGCATTTATGACTGCACATGTGAAGGAGGGAAAATGTAGGAGTAGTGAAAATAACCGCTCCAACATTTTCAAAATGCCAAAGATGCATAAGCAATGAAAAAGATCACTCTTACATGTGGAAGACTCAAGATCATATGTTAAAGCACTAAAAATTAGCGCTCAGACATATCTTAAAGTGAGAGTAAAGTGTAGGAATGCTGAAAATCAGTGCTCCAACACTTGGACAAATTTCTAAGACTTAGCTCATGTAGGAGTGCTAAAAATTAGCACTCTTACATCAGCAAAAAAAATTCTAACTCCCAAACAGGAAAAATGACAAAACGCATGTTTTGAAGGTTTTCGAGAAATGACTAAGGACAAACACTCAAATGGACGATTTGAGGTTTATGACTACACATTAAGGTGAATTGAAATTTTCCTCGTTTTACATTCTTGAAGTACACGGACCTACATAACAAACAAGTTTTATAGGGGGTTTATCCTGTGAATCAAGCGTAGTTGGATTCAAGGATAACATACTGATCACTGAGGAGTTGAGAGTACAAATATTGAAGAGTAGAACACAGATCTCAATTTTCAGAAACCTTAACAGGGACCCATTCACCACTAAAGGAAAATGAGTCCTCTATGGCCTAGAAACAACCTTCTTGCAACTAGGCACACACCATTCTAATCTCTCAAAAATTCCCTCATTGTTTTTTTTTTATTCAAGGGGTAAACGCTTTTGACCGGAGCTATGAACCGGAATACAACCATTCAGCAATACCACCCCAACGGGGTTTGAACCTTGGTGGCAAGAACATCAATGCCACCTTTAAACCATTACACCATGCCAATACCGGCAAAAATTCCCTCATTGTTTCTATAATAGTTAGGATTGATTTCTTATTATTATTTTCATCATATCATACACATAATTGCATGTTTTTTGGTGAGAATTAGTGGTTCATCATCTTATAAATTCATTTTGATGCAAACCCTATTTTACCCGCTAAACATAATGGTGAACCTAACCTATTGAATATTGTAATTTTTTGATCTTGGAGTTTTTCTTCTCATCCTAGGTTAGATCTTGCATTCATTATCATTTCATTTGCATTGAATTAGATCTCATTTAAGGTTTCCTACTTTGAATTCAAACTTACATCTCGTTTAGGGTTTATAATTGCACTTTTTTGCATTCCCTAAATCTAAAAAATACAAAAAAAAATCAGTCATTTGCATATCATTTAGATCTCATAAACTTGCATTTGAAAATTGAAACAAAATTTTATTTCAAATTAGGCATTTGCATTCATCATTTCATTACCTTTTCAACTTGCATTTCATATTGCATTTCCATGAAATCTGAAAATAAAGATTATTGTTACAAACCTAAAACTGAAAGACATTGGAACAAGCTTAAAAATCATTCAAAAATAGCTGAAAAAAACCCTAATCTAGGACCCATTCCCCACTAAAGGCAAATGAGTGCCTGATTAGGCTAGACTTGTAATTTCTAGCATCTGAAACTCACTTAAAAACACTTAAAAATCAATAAAAACATTTCAAAATCCCCATCCAAGACTTATTCACCACTAAAGGTGAATGAGTCCCTGATCAGGTGTTGATCTGAGTTTTCTAGAATTTGAAACTCTGTTTTAGGCTTATGTTTGCTACTATTACATTTAAGTTTTAGTTTTGTGGTTTCATTACATTCATTGCATCTATCTTAATTTCCTTCATTTAGTGCATTTTCAAAATTCAAAATTTCATTTACAACATTTCATTTTCAGTCTATTGCATTGTTTAATCAGTAAATCACATTGTTTAGAATCTAAAAATTCCATTTTATTCTAGGTCATTGCATTGTCTCTTTCCATTTTGGGTTTGCACACTAAGTTTTTAAAACTTGTATGAGCTTTACAACTTAGTGTCCTATTAGCAATACTATTGTAGATGTAGTTTGAGGCTCATGTCATCCTGTGATATCTCCCTCACCGTGGATCTTGGGTTTTCTATCTCTCTTCTTGATAGTGTTGATAATCAACCCTATATGGCTCATAGTTTTCATACTTCATTTTCCATGAATTCACCTCCTACAACCAATGTGATTAATGTTAACAACACCGTCCCTACCATCACCACTTGTACTCAAGCTTTGGGGTGTGCACTCAAAGCCAAGGTGTAACTCCAATTCCATCTTCTACAATACTGATATCCATTCCTACATACACTAATACTTAACCTACCACAAGCCTTCAACCTACCACAACACTTCAACCTACCACAACCTTTCAACCTACCGCAACAATCATACCCACTAGCATTGTGTACACTTCCTTAGGCATTCCTGGAAGGAATCCTTCTAGCTTTGTGCATTCAAATATAATATCTCCTCAACCATCCACCTGCACAAACTTACAATTCACTTTCCCTCCAAATACATACACTACTTCACCTTATTCCACTGAATCTTACAATCACAATGATCCTTTCCTTAAATCATTTTTGCAAACCATGACATCTATTCAACAAGTTGCAACCTTACAACAAAACAACAATGATCAACCTTCACAATAAATTTAAACCAATCTACTATCCTTTGAGATATTAAAAGCACAAATGCCACAGGGTATAGAAGTTCCCCAATTCGAGAAATATGGTGGGAAAGTAGATCTTGTTAGCCATGTTTCCACATTTACAACCTTATGTAGTGATTTCATTTTTGAAGACAAAATTTTGGCTAAGTTATCCCCTAGATCCTTGAAGGATACTGCTTTGGAGTGGTTCTCGTCTTTACCAAATAATTCAATTGGTTCATTTAATGAACTTTTTGATTGCTTTTATAACCACTTCCATATTCACATGGGTCCCAAGATTACCCTTGCTAATTTAATGACATGTAAAAAAAAGGATGATGAGAAAGTGACTGATTTCATAGCAAGATACCAAACACTTTATTCACAAATAAACATTAAGATTCCTAATGTTGACCTTCAATGAATGTTTATTTCCAACTTACAAAAAAAACTCTAAAGAAAACTTGAAATGTTGAGATTCCCATCCTTTACAAAAATATGAATATCCCTTCGTGATTATCAAAATACAACTTGTGGTTGTGATGTGAAAAATCCCCCTAGTCATCCTAAAAATTCTTAATCCACAACTCAAAATAGTTACCAACCTTTCAAGAAGTAGAATAAGGGATTTTTACAACTAAATTCCCCTCAACCAAGTCAACAAAACAATAATTAAGTGGCTGCTATAAAGATGACAAATCCTTTTGGGGATAGGAATGGAGAGTTCACTCCTCTACCTGACACCCTTCATAATATCATGTTATAGCTTATTGAAAATAATATGTTTACCTTACCTCTTGTTAAATAACATGATCCTAATATACCATTGTCCAAAGGATTTCAATGAAACTCGTATTGTCATTATCACCAACAAAATGGACATGGTACAAAATATTGTAAGTGTCTTAAACATCTTGTGCAAGACCTTATTGAAAATAATCAACTTCAAATCAAGGGTGTGAATGATCAAGATAATAAGTTTGTAGCCCCTCCTAACCAAAATTTACTATTTTTTTACCAATCCTAGCCGAAGCATACTATTTCATTTGTCAAAGATAGTGAAACAAAGAATGATGTGATGAATGTTGACACGAATGATGAAAACATAAAATATGACAATGAATAAAAAATGATTAAAATCGTATGATTTATCGAAGTTAGACCTTGTAAGGGCTCAATGAAAAATCCTCTTGATACTGCCTTCTCACAAAATGACATATGTAAACATGCACTTGGTGGTCCTCTTTACATAGCTAGCTGAATCAATGATAAACCCACTAATGGGATATTAATTGATCCCATTTGTGGAGAGAATGTGATCACTAAAGAATTTCCCTTTGTGCATGAAATATATCAAGATTCATATGATAAATCGAAAGAATGGATGAAGAAACATAATGGTCTTACTTGTCCTACGATTGGCTCAATAGATCTACCTTTAAAATTTGGACCAAAAACATTAAATGTCTCATTCACCATCATCCCACAATCAAACCAATTTCATTTGAAGTTAGGCTATATGTGGCTTCACTCCATGAATGCAGTCCCTTCAGTTGTGCATAAATATCTAAAGTTTCCATTTGGAAATGACATCTTTACTATGCATCATAGTGGGTTTAATCCTACATTGTCCCAAGGGAACTTTTCATTTTATTTATTTTGGCTTGAGCCTATGAAACCTATTAAACCTCATGAGGACTTCTTTTTCAAATAATATCAAAAGTTCAAGGCAAAGTGCATAGCAGAATTATCCTTTCAAAACATGCCTCAACCTATGACTGAATCACCTATCCTTGATGAAATAATTATTGAACCAAAATAATTTCCAAACATCCAAGAACAACTCATAACAAATCCTCCTGTAATTTCTTATAAGAGACCACATGATAGCTTTCAAGTAATCTCGCCGTCCCTCCTAAAATAAAAAAAGTGTACAAAGCTAAAGATAAAGTGGTTGAACAACCTCCTGTTGTTTCTTCCATTCCTCCCAAGGAAGAGAAGGAACCTATGATTGACAAACCCACTTTTACACAAGCAAAAATTGAAAATAGATTGAAACATAATCAAAATGCTAGAGAGTGTAGGCATAGACATCATGATATTAGTCGTATGCTATAAACTAAAGAAGAAAAGAACAACATAGAAAATAAAAATTTAAACTGACCTGAAGCAATACATGATGATCCTATACCCTTGCTGCAACAAAAACAAGAACATTCCATGGACATTGTCATTTGACCTCCCATTGTGATTAATATAGATGATGAAATTGATATTGCAAAGATAGATGAACAAGTGCATGATGGATTGAACACGTGGTTTTCCTCTTTTATGAGCTTAAATGAAAAATATCCTAAAAAGTGTGTTGAAATTGGTGCTTCACCTAGTTTGGCACTTGTCGTTGTCCCTTTGGCTAGTTGTCTGCCTTCCGTTTATACAGATCAAGATTGGGATGAGGATGACCTGCTCTAGGTTGACTCGCGCGTGCCTTACTAGTCATTTTCTTTTTCATGTTCCTTTATGTGATTGCATGTGCGTAATGTGATCCCCCATGATGTTTCGTTTGATGTATCTCTCTCTCTTTGTGGCATTCTTCTATATGTACCTACTTTCTTCTCTATGTCGTAAAATATTTTTCATTTTCTCTTTTCTTTGTCTTGTGTTTTCCTTTTGGGGATGATGCAAGGGGTTGAGACATTTAGGTCTCTTCCATGTTGACCCAAAAGATTATCCTTTCTCTTTTCTTTGTCATGTGTTTTCCTTTTTGGGATGACGCAAGGCATTGAGAAATTCAGGTCTCTTCCATGTTGACTCAAAAGGAATTTATTTTTTTCGCTCTCTTTGTGTCATTCTTCCAATTCCATGAGTATTTGGGGAATGATGACAGTTTCGAGCTCTAAAAAAACATTGTAGAAAAGGCATATTGACCTCAAATCCATAGATCTCTTATGTATTTTTGGGGGTAACCCTTCCTATTTCATGGTGTAGCTTTATTTTGGAAACATATGACTTAGCATAGGGTTTTTTGAGGAAAGCTCTCACATCTTAGGAGAGAACATTGGCTACTTTAAAGTAGTTGCTCACAGTAATAGTGTTAGCAACCACTTTAAAGTGGGGGCATACATTGATGACATCTTTCGACATATTTGATCGTGTGATTTTATTTTTTCTTGTGGCGTGTCCTTTTCTTGGTGGTGTAATTGGGGTTGATGTCCTCCAAGAGTGTGATATTTCTAATCATATGATCTCCCATGGTGGCATGATGCAAAGCAAGAGGCATCTCAAAGTGGGGATCTGATATTCTTTGACTTGTCCTCTCTTGGAGACATTAGGCATGACGTTCCCTAAGAAGAATACCTTACATGAACAAAGAAAAATTCCCTTTAATAAAAACTTATAGACATGACATTCAAAAGAATTCACAAAAGCATTACATTGTGGTGCCTTATCAAAGTTGTCAGGAGGATAATTTTGGTATGGTATGGGAGGCTAATATGACTCTCATTTTCCACCTAGTTGGGATAACTTACCTAGTGGACAGATTGGGGTTCCACTACCCTAGAGTGAGCACGCGTGGGTGGGATAATTCATCTAGTGGACAGATTGAGGTTCCACTACCCCAGAGTGAGCAACACATGTTATAGACAAACAACCCCATTCCACAATGTGTTGGAATGGTTGTGCTTGATCCTTTGTTTTTCTTTGTTCTTCTTGGTCTTTGTTAGGGTATGATTATGTATCTTCGTTATTGTTGCATACTTAAGTTTCTTGAATGTCTACTTTAGTGTGAGTTTGTCATGGGGGAAAACTCTCACTAAAGTGGGGGAAAAATGTAGTAACGAAAAAAGTATCCCTTTTCATTACTTAATTTGGAAATAATTAATAACAAATTAACCTAATAATGCCTTGATTTAGTGTTATAATGTGTTGCACACATTCACATTGAATCTAGGGCCATTTTTATTAAAATGTACTTAAATTTTTCCTTATTTAGGGTGTTGTAAAGTGTTTTATTACAGTTTCACACTAGTCTAGGGTTTTATTAATTAATTGAGGTTAATTGGCCCTTTAATTCAAATCTAAGCCTTATTAATTTTCATTTTCAAGGATCTATCTTGACACCCATTAATGATATTGCATGACATTTAACTTGGAAAATTGGTGTCCTAGAAATTTGTGTTAGGACCCATTCACCTTTACTAGTGGGATAGGTGCACAAAGATGGTTCCAAAAAAGGGGACTTAAGTGGCCACGTTTTTTTGAAATCAGGAAATACTGACCTTGGACGTGAAATTGAGGATAGGTACACTCAAAATTTTGAGATGGAACAAAAAAAATGATCAAAGTGCCCCGAGTCTACTTTCTAAACTAACTTATTTAGAAAATGGTTGAGATTAAGGGGTTCAAATGAGGGACTTACATAAATTGGTGTTTTTTTTTTCAGAAAAATATAACATAACAACTCTTGTACAACCTTAGCACGGTGAAATTTTTTTTAGTATTTTTAAAATTGCTACGGTCAAAAGTTAGCTAACAGTATGTAGATGATGCATGATTTTTCTGATAATTTTAGTAATGAATATTTGATATTTTACTAATTTTCGAAGTGGACACTTCCTAAAAAACAAAATTTTGGAAACTAATTGATTTTTAAAAATAAAATAAAATTGTAGAATGGAGTCTAGCTTCTAAAAATGTAATTTATTTGAAATTTCAATGAGCGGTTAATTTATAACGAAAAAAACATCAAAAACTGCATTTTGCCAAAAAAAAATACATACAAACAAAAGAAATTATGGATAAAAGTCTTAACATTGTCAGAAAGTGAAAAAAATTACATCGTTAGATAGCTAAGAGAGAACCTAACATTATCCAGATGTTTGATTTATTTGATATTGAACCACGTGCGATCTTGGCGGTGAGCACAAACCTGATTATGCGAAATATTGTAGAATTTCCAAAAACGCGTCTTTGGTCATTGGGAATTCCCTCCAAGCCTTTGGGTTGGTATTCCAAGGAAAATACCAATCCCAAGGCTTGGGGATTCCCAAAGCAAGATATAACGCACTCGCGTTATATCTTAGTTTTGACATGTTTTTTTCGTTTGCAAGGAGCATGTCTAGAAAGACATAACGTGAGCATGGTATAAAGTGCTCACATTATGTCTTGCTTTATGTTAAATGCTACTCTATTGAATGTGTGTTTATATATTTGTATGTTTGTATGTATGCCTATATGTATGTAAGATTATATCTACACATGTACATGTATGCTTGTATGTATGTAGGATTGTATGTACATATATATTATGCTTGTATGTATGTATTT
>VDFB02058242.1:74163201-74179214 GCA_007258455.2 Sequoia sempervirens | reverse complement strand
GGGATTAGGGTTTAAGGGTCAAGAGGGTTGAGGGACTAGGGTAGAGAGTTAACTAAGTGGGTTTAAAGGGTTTAATGGTTTTATGGTTTAAGGTTGAGGTCCAATGCAAGGTAGAGGTATAAAGGGGTTTGCAGGTTTAGGGTTTTAAAGGGTTGAGGATTAAGGTCAAAGGATTTGGGGATTAGGGTGAGACTACTAAGTGGGTTTATGCGTTTAAGGGTTTAAGGGTTGAGGTTTAGGTTGAGGTAGAGGATTGAGGGTATAGGGTTGGGGATTAGGGTTGGGGTCCAATGTAAAGGGTAGAAATTATAGGGGGTTAGAGGGTTAGGTTTAAGGATTGAGGTTGAGGATTAAGGGTTTATGGTTTGAAATTTAGGGTTGAAATTAATGTAAAAGGTGAGGGTAGAGGTTTGGGTTTAGATTTGAGGGTAGAGGGTAGAGGGTGAGGGTAGATGGAAGGGTTTAGGGTTTAAGTTTGGGTTTGGGTTTAGGGGTTGGAGAGATAGGAGTGAGTGAGTGAGAGAGAGGGAGTTGAGGGAGAGAGAGAGAGAGAGGAGAGAGAGAGAGAGAGAGAGAGAGAGAGAGAGAGGTAGAGGAGAGAGGGGAGGGATGGGAGAGATAGGGTGGATAGGTGAGAGAGAGAGAGAGAGAGAGCGGGGGGGGTAGAGGGTAGAGGATAGAGGGTATAAGGGGTAAGGGTAGAGGGGAGAGGGGAGAGGGATAGAATTAGGGTTTAAGGGTTGAGGGTATAATGGTTAAGGGTAGAGGGTAGAGAGGAGAGAGATAGTAGTGAGTGAGTGAGATAGAGGGAGTTGAGAGAGGGAGAGGGGGTAGGAGGGAGAGACGAGAGAGAGAGAGAGGGAGGGAGGGAGTGGGAGAGAGATAAAGGGTAGAGGATATTGGGTAGAGGGGAGAGAGCTAGAATTAGGGTTTAAGGGTTGACAGTATAAGGGTTAAGGGTAGAGGGTAGTGGGGAGAGAGATAGAAGGATTTAGTAAGAGAGAGAGGGAGTTGAGAGAGGGATAGGGGGTAGGAGGGAGAGACTCAAGAGATAGAGGGAGAGAGGGAGGGAGTGGGAGAGAGATAGAGGGTAGAGGATAGAGGGTATAAGGATTAAGGGTAGAGGGTAGATGGGAGAGAGATAGGAGTGAGTGAGAGAGAGAGAGGGAGAGGGGGTAGGAGGGAGATATGAGAGAGAGAGAGAGAGAGAGAGAGAGAGAGAGAGAGGATAGCGGGCATAAGGGTTAAGTGTAGAGGGTAGAGGGGAGAGATAGAATTAGGGTTTAAGGGTAGAGGGTAGAGGGGAGAGAGATAGAATTAGGGTATAAGAGTAGAGGGGAGAGAGATGGAATTAGGGTATATAAGGTATAGACAAAGAAAGAGAAAACAAATCTATTAAAAAACCAAGTTTCTCATAATGCGAGCGCATTTTGAAGAAGTAGAGATATGATTTTTTTTAGCAAGAAATAACGTGCTCGCATTATAATGCAAGCAAATTTTGGCTTGCTCTAAAAATGGTAAAAAAATCAATATACCCGTGATCTCAAGGCCCACATTCTGCATATTCTCCTAGTTTTATGTGTGCTCTGACAAAAAGTAGTTTTTTAATGATGTTGTGAAGTGTGCATGCATGTTTTTCACTTTCCACCACCTTTGCATGAAATAGTAGATTTTTCACATTGAAAGGCATATAATATCAATTCAAGTTTGAATTCTAGTGAAAACTAATATATAATTGAAGTTTGGAGGGGAACAAGCTTTTGAAAAAGTCAAATTGTTGAGTTTGAAGAAAGAAGAAGGAAAGGCTACATAATTGGGTAGAACTCCTCCATTTGAAACTCTAGTTTTTTAGGTATGTGAAGTATTTACACATTTTCTTTCATTCTATTATGGGTTGCTTTCATTTTTATTATTTTGCATATTCCATGTTGATCATTGTTTGTTTGTCATTATAACCTTAGGTTGTCAATTCACATTTTAAATTACACAATTCTATACACTTGCTAATTACATTTTTAAACATCTGTTTGAGGCATTTTGTTATTTAACAATTGACTTACCTTGTGTATGCTTCCACATTTTGTATACACATATATATGACATAAGTTTTAAGGAAGTAAAATAAAACATCATTTCTCAATCCTTTATTATGGATGTGCATACCACTCTCTAAAGCTTTCATTGAGGTATTTTTCCAAACAGTTATACCAAGTAGTTGATTGCCTCGTCTATGCTACCAAAATTTCCATACATGTCTCTAAAAAATTGGAATATACTCCTCCCACATTGATAGATCTTAGAAACTATTTTGGTTTTCATCTCTATTTCTAAATTTACCTCATCACTAAACCTACCTCATCACTTATGTTGTGATATATTTTAAATGTTTCCTTGATTAGTCTACCTACAATGGATTCTAACCCTTCTCTCCACTGTTACAAGACTGTTTATTCAAGGCTAAGTTAGCAACATGGGGAAAGGTGCAGCCTATCTTGCAATCATGGATCAAAATGGAAGCATGGACAAAGCATTTGAATTGTTTGAAAATAATGTTTTCATATAAATGTATGAAAATGTGGTAGCATTGACAAGCTAGTGAGCTTGGCAAGATAGCGAGCTCACAGCTAGCTTGCCAATGTGGTAGGGTTGAGAAGGTACAACGTATTGTGCCTCATAGAAATGGGGTCTCATGGTGTGAGACCCCATTTCTATGAGGAGAAGACATACCATCCACCCTGTTATGCTAGTGAGTGAGACCCCAATGCAGTGGGGTTGAGAAGGTAGGGGTAGTGTATGCCTCCTTAGAAATGGGGTCTCAGGTGATGTACATCACCGTAGACCCCCTGAGGGCACTTTTCTCAACCCTAATTGGCTAGTGAGTGAGCTTGCTTTGCCAATGCCCACTAGATTGTGTGGTGGGGTTGAGAGGTAGGGGTAGCATATGCCTCATAGAAATGGGGTCTCATAGTGATGTATATCACCATGAGACTTCATTCATGAGACATATCAACCACTGTTGGCAAGCTAGTAAGTGAGCTAGCTTACCAATGCTCCACTAGCTTGCCAATGTGGTAGGGTTGAGAAGGTAGGGGCAGCGTATGCCTCATAGAAATGGGGTCTCATGGTGATGCATTGGCAAGCTAGTGAGTGAACTAGCTTGCCAATGGTAGGGTTGAGAAGGTAGGGGCAGCGTATGCCTCATAGAAATGGGGTCTCATGGTGATATCATGATGAGACCCCATTTCTATGGGGCATACACTGCCCCTACCTTCTCTCAACCCTACTGCATTGGCAAGCTAGTGAGTGAGCTAGCTTGCCAATGCTCCACTATCTTTCCAATGTGGTAGGGTTGGGAAGGTAGGGGCAATGTATGCCTCATATAAATTGAGTCTCATGGTGATTTCCATCATCGTGAGACCCCATTTCTATGAGGCATATGTTTCCCCTACCTTTTCAACCCTACCGCATTGGCAAGCTAGTGAGTGAACTAGCTTGCCAACGCTCCACTAGCTTTCCAATGCGGTAGGGTTGAGAAGGTAGGGGCAGCGTATGCCTCATAGAAATGGGGTCTCATGGTGTACATCACCATGAGACCCCATTTCTATGAGCACCTACCTCTCAACCCTACCACTGAAGCTAGTGAGTGAGCTATCTTGCCAGCTCCCACTAGCACGCCAATGCGGTAGGGTTGAGAAGGTAGGGAAGTGTATGCCTCATAGAAATGGGGTCTCACAGTGGTGAGACCCCATTTCTATGAGGCATACACTTCCCCTACCTTCTCAACCCTACCAGATTGGCAAGCTAGTGAGTGAGCTAGCTTGCAATTGCTCCACTAGCATGCCAATGCGGTAGGGTTGAAAAGGTAGGGGTAGCGTATGCCTCATAGTGCTAGCTTTCCAATGATCCACTAGCCTACCAATGCGGTAGGGTTGAGAAGGTAGGGGCAGCGTATTCCTCATAGAAATAGGGTTGAGTGAGCTAGCTCTCCAATGCTCCACTAGCTTACCAAGGAATTTGAATTCACATGCCTTACACATGCTTCCATTTTGAGCCTATCTTGTAATCATGGCAGGCCACATTACCACATTTCTTTAAGGAATTCCATCAAAAAAAATTCTTTCATTCTCTCATATTCATCCACCTTTGACTCATCATTCTCTTCATAAAGCTCTTGATACAAACACCCAAAACTGAGACCAGGGAATTTTACAACTTTGAACCCCACTATGCCTAATACAATATGAAAATGGTCTAACAAGACCTTATTTAAATGACAACACCTAAAACTAATTACATAACCAAGATTGACAAAACTTGAAAATTGGACTCCTATGGTGCCCCTACACCACCTTTTTCTATACTAGAAATACTCTTCTATAGGATGATTGTAAGTATTTTTTATGAATCCTTGAATGATATATATTTCATTTATTTGAATGGATAATTTTTTAGTAACTAATATTCGTCTCATTACCATGCTACAAGTAAAATTATCTACCATGTCGAAGAAACGAAGAAGGAATAAACTAACAGACAAAGAGTATGAAACCTTCAAATCAAAGGAGAGAGAATAGGTGGCGGAATATCGTGAAAAGAAGAAATTGGATATGATTGATGAAAACAAGCCAATTGAAGAACATCAACCATCAAAAAGAGAATAGGCATTGGCAACACAAGGGGCACGAATGTGAAAGAGTTGTGGTAGGAAAGATTCTGATATTGTAGTTGGAGACACTTCGTCTACCACAAGTGAATATGAAGGGACACCATTAGACACTAGCGAATATGGAGGGACACCATTTACCATAAGTGAATATGGAGGGACACCATCTACCGAAAGTGAATATGGTTGGAAACCTTCCACCGCATCTCAAGTTGAGAGTACATCATCACTCAGATTTGATGAAGAAGGTATGCCATCATCCCCATGTGAACCTCAAGCTATGTCTTCTACTCCACCCTCGATCGAAGGTACACAATCTAAGCCCACCTCAACTAAATATTGATAAAATTTCTAATGTTGAGATGTATGTACCAAGGAGAAAACCACCTAGAATTTTGTGTAGAAAGCCAAAGTTTTTGATTAATATTGATGAGGATATTTTGCAGCACATGGAAGGTAAGATTTCAGCACACAATTGTAGAAGATATGCTGATAAGATTTGGAAATTCTTCTTTGAAAGGCTAAATGAGACTGCAAGATGTCAACTATTTGTTGAAATGATGTGGGGTATAAAATATAGAAACATCATGAAGACTCTTGGGTTGAGAACATCAAATGCATCAAGTGAAAACACTATTGTGAAGAATCTAATGAATGCTTATGAGAGTGTGGGTAAGACCTCATGCTTAAAGGATAGTAATGTCACCCAACGTGTCATTACATTGAATTCGGTAAGCAATAAAAAAAAGAGAGCTTTTCTCATTAGAAAGACAAGTGAACAAATGAGAATTAGTAGAAAAGATTTATCAAAAGTCATTCAAAGGCAACAAAGAATTGAGGGCACTGATTCAAATGAATTATGGGCATTCTCAAGGAGACTGCCACAAAAAGATAAAAAGTTGTTGAAGCATTGAGAACACTAATTGAAGGGTATTGGAAGAATAATACAAGGCCATCTCCGAATCAAAGGGATGTGGTAAGAAGGAGAATTGGTAGTCAAAACCGTGAGACACATCCAAAACATTTTTTGGATAGAACTCAAACCTAATTTTTTCATAAATTTCAAAAGGATTATCCTCAAATTAGTATTTGTCAAAGATTTTTTGAAATGTTTAAACCTTTTTATGTCAAGATAAATCATACATGCACTACTTGTTGTTGTAGACTACATATTGAATTCTCTAACCATTATGATGTTTATTGTTCTATATGTTTAGATTTGCATACTAACTATGTTTTGCAGGATTGTGGCATAGAAGCCCCACCAAAATCTTCAAGAGAGTTCTTATCAAAAAATTTATGTGAAATAGAGGATGGCCAAATATTCTATAGGACGACATGCTTGGATGGTTCATGTGAGCATTGTGGTGGCTTGTAGCGTATTCTAGTATGTTGACATATGGAAAGCACAAATAAGGTGGAACAAAAACTAGTAGAGTCCGGGAAGTATAAAATAGTGGCATACACTACAAAAGATAGGTCTCAAGCAAAAATGTGTGATTTGGTTATTTAAAAGATTCCAGTGTACTATTTTATGTCCATGTTTCATGACAATATAGTGTATGAGTATGCAAGGCATACCCATAGAGCTCGATGGCTGGACACGCAATTCAAGCTATGCAAGGAAACCTTTCCATTTGGCTGCATAGTATCAGTGGTTGAATTTGCAGAGAACTACACTCTACAACCACAATGTGAGGTGCAGTCACAATATTACAACTCCACATAGGTTTCGATATTTGTGTACATAGAATTCATTCATCCAATTGATAATACAAAGGACCAAAGGAAGGTATTGAGGGAGTATCACTTTTATATTAGTGATGATTGTACAAATTCTCTAGAGTTCATGCAAGGTTGCTTCCAAATGTTCTATAGTGATTTGGATCAAAGGGGCATAGCATACAGTCGACATATAATATGTTCAGATAACTGTGCAGCACTGTTCAAGAACTCACACATGTTCTACTGGTTGAGTAGGATGCATGTCATTACATGTGTTCAGTATATGTGGAGCTTTTGTGAGGTGGGCATGGAAAGGGGGAGCATGATGGTGTAGAAGCATACATGAAAAAGAGCATTAGCATGAGAAGAGTTAAATTATAAAGATAGTGCAAAGTTGACATATGCAAGATCAATCGTTGAGTGGTGTAATGCTTTGATGGGTCCAGGTAATGAAGGTACATCTTCAATTCATAGATTTTTTTGGTTGATGGATGATACTAACATTGCACCATATGAGGATTGTTGTACACTAATAGGATCGAGTGAGCTACACTCTTTCCTTAGCTCAAATGCAGGTTCATGGAGTATGGATACACAGAAGATGGCATGCTTTTGTTCTTCATGTACAATGCCAGCCTGGAATGATTGTGAGTCAGGGCAGTGGGTTGACAAATGGTTGACAAGTTATCTTAGCCCACTTCACACGTATCACCCTCCGACGACATTGGAACTAACACAAATGGAATCATCGATCGACTTTGACCATGTATCAGATCTAGTTCAACCAGGTAATATATCTACTTTCTTAGTTTTTGAAATTCCATTTTGATGATCTTTGTAGTGTATTCATAATGTTGACTAATTTCAAGAGATTTACTACACATATCAATGTAGGGAATATTTATGCAGTTATTGCAGATGAAGAAAATGAAGAGGGAATGAACTATTACTTGTGTCATTGTGTTGAGGCCAAAAATAAATTGGAGGCCCCAGTTATGGATGGAGAAAATATTGAATACCCTACAGGCTCAGTTGTTGTTACTAGAATGTGGCTTAGAAGGTACCCACATAAGAGTGTTAAACATTGGCTATTTTAGGACTTCGACACACATCATAATATTCTTCATTACTCGAACCTTGTTGTGGAATCCAATGTTTGTTTGACCAAATATGGGGTTAGACCTTTGAACAAGACCTTGTGGAAGGTCTGTGAGTCTAACCATGAGGCAATACTTGACACAATAAAGAGTAGAGTAGACCCGGATGGTTCATTGGATTAATTTGTAAGTATGCACATTGGTTCTAATTAATTTACACTTTTATGCACATTAATTTGTTTGATGCCAATGCTATCATCTTCTTTTAATTTTCCTTTTTGTAAGTAACCTACTAAAAATTGATTGGTGTCCACTTGCAAAAAATGCAGATTTATGAGCCATCCAAGAGAATCTCAGCCAGAAAAGAAATTCAACATCCTTATTTTGATGATCTTGAAAAATCTCAATTATGATTTTAAGCCATTACAAAAGTGCATGCGAAGCTTGGTGAGGGAATTTAAAGTTATTCATTTGATGTTAACCTTATCATGAGCACCTATGATGTAGAAATTATAAGAGCATCTCAAATTTCAAGTTATTATATTCATAAGAGGTGTTGTGTGCAATAGGTATCTTGGAACTCCTAGTGAAGATGTATGACGAGGAGTGACTAAGTTGAGAGACTAGAATGCCTATCTGTAAGTGCCTTCCATATATTTTCATTTCATTTCCATTTTGGGTGCTCTTTCCTTTTCTTCTTTTACTTTGTGTATTTCTAAGTAAACTACTAAAAATTGATTGGTCTCTTGTTGTAGAAAATGTTGATTTATGAGCCATTGAAGAGAATCTTAGCCAATAAATTAATGCAACATCCTTATTTTGATGATCTTGACAAATCTCAATTCTAATTTGAAGCCATTATAAAAGAGCATGTGAAGCTTAGCGAGTGAATCTCAAGTCACTCATTTGAAGTTAACCTCATAATGAGAACCTATGATGTAGACATTATAAGAGAATCTTGAATGTATGAGTGACATTGTAAAATATCTGTGAGAACAGAGTACCTAAGGCATTGTAATGATATTTACTCAAATATTGAAATTTGGTGCAAGGGCACCAAGGTTATTCAACAAATTTGGTTCATGGAAGTCTTAAGTTAGTTTTTTGTTTTGTGTTTTGTCAATTGAATAAGGTCATATTAGAACAATTTATAATGTAATAAGTTATGTTAGTTGGTTTTTGGGTCATATTGTAGTTCATGTTGCATATTTGTCAAAATGATGTAAAATTGCAAAAATTGAAAACTTGTCAATGTGAAAAAAGTGCAAAAAAATGTAAACTTGAAGAAGCCCAAGGGTCATGGGAATTCAAAGGGTAGTTAGAGTCATTTTAATAGGTTGGTTAAGGTTTAAATATGTTGGGAACTCGAAGGAAGAGGTTTTTGAGGGTTTTTGTGAAGGAAAAACAATAAAATCCCCTAATTCTCTCTTGTAATTTTGTGTGTTTCATTGAATTTTTCTGTTGTAGACTATTATACTTTGCCATACATAAGTATTATGTCCTAAAATATTTTCCAATTGGTAGAGATAGGTGTTAACTATGTTTTGGATTTAGAGTGACGAAAATTCATTGAATTTTAAGAATTATTTTGTCAAATTACTAATTGCGGGTCTGTACAACTAGCCATAAGGGTTTGAAGATTAAAAATGAATAAATGAATCATTCCACTTCTTGTTTCTCTCAGTGGCTTAGTGTAATGAGTCTAAAATGGTAGGATTAGATGTACAAATAATATTTAGGAGTAGGGAAATATTTAGGAATGTTTTTGGTTGGTGTCCCAAAGGAAATTGGGTTAATTTTGGCTTAAAAATGGAGTTTAGATGTTGGGTTTTGGTTAAATTGTCTTAGGAAAGATTGGGAGATGATTGATTTGGCATGAGTAGGCATATATTGAAGTGTTTGAAGCTTTGGAATGGTAGGGAAGGTGAGTTGAGTGCTTGGGCATGATGGCCTAATTGTGAAACTGCGTATTTGGAGTAAAATTTGACAGTTAGAGGAGGGAAGTTGTAGAAACTCTTAGGGGCAGAAATTTTTGATGAACCTTCAAGCATGTGCAGACATAACTAAAGGTTTTTGAGGCCTTGGTTGGCTGTGTAGAAGCCTGGAACAATTTTTTTCAATAAACCCCTTTGGAATGGCATAAAGTGAGGGTTTCATGTTTTGGTGTCATAGGAAGTGATTCTGATAGCAATATAGGGAGGAAATCAACTCACTTCCACAATACAAAAGGATTCCAACCTCCTTCCTTCCCTCAAAACTCAATCTTGGCTTATTTTCAACTTTTCACCTAGTCACTCTTGTAGGTATGGAGACCTATTTTTCCCACCTTAACTCTCATAATTTCTTAACAACCTCTACAAAAAACCACCATTTTAGGCACCCATTTAAGCCTTCTTCAACATACATCAAACCCTCATAAGACTCTTTTGGATCACCTTTCACAAAACAAGAAAACTACATTGTCCACAAGGCCAATTAGGCCAAATTAGCAAAGCAGCCCCCCTTTATTCTTCCTATCACATGCAAACCACCATTGGGAAACATTAACTAGTCTGCCAAACCACCAATTCCTCCACTTTTAGGGCATGATAAGCCCTCTAACATAACAAACCCCAAAACCCTCTTCTTTCACAAGTTAGGCAAGGGTTTATTGAAAACCCATACTCGAAACCTTCCCACAACCAACCAAAGCTTAAAAATCCTTCAAAAATGTCTAAACAAGCTTAAAAATTCAAGAGATATTGCTTCCCCCAAATATTTCTTCAAACCCTAGCACTAAACCACCATTTTCCACTAAAAAATGCACCATTTGACATTTAGGGCATCACCTAAAAACCCTCTATTCTCCTCTCTTGCACAAAAAACATTGCACACATGTTTTATAACCCTAAATAATCCTTTCCACTGAGTTAAAAAAGCATACAGTGGGTGGAAGGCTTAATATGACATTTTAATGCACTCAAAACCCTTAAAACAGGGTATACAAACCAACCCTTATTAATTGACTTGTAAAATGCACAAAATCATTTGAAATCCAACCAAACCAAAACTAAAATGGAGTTAATTCTACTGCCCACCGAATTCCTTCCAAAAGAGAGCACAATCACCATGTATGGAACTATACAGTTCAAGGAAACATCATATTTCTGGTAAAAATACATAAAATTACAAGGAAACAATGAATTTTATTGATTTTTTCTAAGTACATAGTACATTTACACTAGGCATGGTCCTCTTCCGCATGAGCTATGTTCAACTAGCTTGATCCCTTAAGGGTCCAAAGTGGAAAAGGGCAACAATCTTTGACGGGGTATTACTTAGAAACTGTGGCACTTACTGATGGGGTCATTGTAATCCTCATCATTTAATTTATCAATCCAAGGAATTTTCCATGGATGAATTGAAAAGACTAAACTACTTCATAATTGTTGGAAATGAAAAGCTTTCTTGGATTCAAATTTAATCTAGAAATATGGAATTACATTGTTGGAAAATGAAACTAGATCTATCATATTTCCTCAGGCTAAAACAAGCCTTTCTAATCCCCTCCCTTTGATCAAATGATTACATTGTATTTATAGAATTCATATTCTATATCTATCCAACCAATCCACTAAGAATGTGGATCCAATATCCTATTTTTGAGGGGTCATTTACAAAACTTTAAGAAAATTGAAGTTGTTGTCCTCCATCACGCCACTTTTGTCTCAGTCATTTTCTGATACATATTTCTCCTTCCCTGCTACAAATCATACCAAATTATCAAAGGTTTTCTTATCCCTTCAAATCTACTTTCCAAATCACTTTGAATTTTTGAATTTCGTTGAGAAACGAGGGAGATATCGTTATTTTACTGAGACTGCATTTTTCACAATTTTTGGGCGCTTGATTTTTAGGAAGTCTTCAAGTGTTGAAAGCCAATGAAGGAATTATTCTTCAGTTTAGTTGACCAAATAATTGATCCTTAGCATGAATAACATGTTATAATCATGCAACAACATTTGAGTGATGTGGTAACTTGAGTTATCTTTGGTTGGAAGAAGAAAGTATAAAATTTAATAACTGTGAGAGATCTTAAAACTCAACATGAAGCAAATACTCATTCCATTAATTTAGGAATGAATTATGCTCCATGATTTTTCATGAATGTAGGAGTGTGTTGGGATTATTCTCTATCTTCTCATTATTTCTTCAAAGCCTTCTAAAGCTTTCAGGAGTTAACAGTGTCAAGTGTCTAGAGCTCTCTGTTGCAAGTGTCTATGAAGCTCCTTCTTGCCATGAGTTATTTAATAACTCATTTATCTACATTATATCATCTTAAACACTTCATGTAGACATATTAGAGGAAATTTGGATCACATAGATTACCAAAAATAAACCAAACATTTACATTATATTTTACTTTAAACAAGCTAAAGAACTTTCAATCATTACTCAAATCCACTTTAACACTAATGCATTAGGAAGAAATAGATGATTTTCTTTGATAAAATATGAGACAATTTATGGTCTCATCATTTCCCCCACACCTAAAATGTTGTAGGTCCCTCTACAATTCATAATGAGCCTTCAAATTCAATAAATTCATTTTTTTAGTAGTTGCTCCGGGTAGCTCCTAATAGCTCTTGAAATCTCCTAAAAGCTCCAAAACAGCTCCAGAAAAGTTCCAAAATAGCTCTAGATAGGTTCAAAATGCTCCTTAAATCTCATAACTACTTTTAGATGTTCTTCTTCTTCTTCTTTTGAGTGGATTTAGTAAAATGAAAGAACTTTAAGTTGAATAAGAGTAAAATAATAAAGTAAATACCTGATTTTATCTTAGTTTTCCATGCAACCATCATGCATGAGTTGTAGTTCACTTTCTCCATGTTGCATGCAAAACATTTCTTCAACTTTCAAGAGCTACAACCTGATCTTTTACATTGAATACCAACTCAAATTGCTTCTTCATTATTTTTTTGCACTAATAGTCATCCATAATGCCAAAATATCTGCTACAAGTTTTTAGACCAGCAACTTGCATATAAAATTACATGCTTACAACCTTAGAGAAGAGGAAATAGCATGTGCAAAGCACTTATTTGCAAAAATAAAACCTACCCTAACCTACTCTACTTAATGATGTAGAAAGGTTACACATAACCATTAACTGGTTCTGAAAAATATCTTCCCTTTCTCAAAGTATGTTTCCATGCATTCAATTTTTTGAGAGAAGAGAAAGAAAAGAAGATGATTTTTTTTTTGAAACTCAATGCTTCACCTTCCTTTTTAGTGGAAACCTTCTTCATAATTTCTGATTCTAGCAAATATATGAGTTGATTGAAGAGATCTTGCAATCCTTCCTTCTGATCTGCTGCATGCATGACTGGAAACAATTCCTTGTTTTTCAAATCTTTGATTAGGCAGCGCTCCTTTGACTTCAAAAATCTGATTGGAAAACCATTCTTGAATTTTTAAGGTCTCCAAATATTTCTCTTCCTTGCAAGATTCTATTATGAAGATAAGATCTCTTCATTGTATTCTGCACCTCTTACAAGCAATAATCCATCAGTTCTTTCCTTAAAAAAATATCCTTTGCTAGGACTTGGAGTGATGGTCCTCCAACTAAGGATATTTTAAAATAAATAGGGGGGTTTCTCTTTAGAACTAGTATTTTGTGGGGGTTTTGAGAGATGAATCTTTCTTGAGGAACATCTAAATCTAAAAGGCTGCCAAACTAATTTGCTCCCTTCCCTAATGACACCTATTGCCGACAACGGCGCCAAAAATGATGGGGTCATTGTAATCCTCATCATTTAATTTATCAATACAAGGTAGTTTCCATGGATGAATTGAAAAGACTAAACTACTTCACAATTGTTGGAAATGAAAAGCTTTCTTAGATTGAAATTTAATCTAGAAATCTAGAATTACATTGCTGGAAAATGAAACTAGATCTATCCTATTTCCTTAGGCTGAAACAAGCCTTTCTAAACCCCTCCTTTTGATCAAATGATTACATTGTATTTATAGAATTCATATTCTATATCTATCCAACCAATCCACTAAGAATGTGGATCCAAGATCCTATTTTTGAGGGGTTGTTTACAAAACTTTAAGAAAATTGAAGTTGATGTCCTCCATCACGCCACTTTTGTCTCAGTCATTTTCTGATGCATACTGCTCCTTCCCTGCTACAAATCATGTCAAATTCTCAAAAGGGTTCTTATCCCTTCAAATCTAATTTCCATATCATTTTGAATTTTTTAATTTCGTTGAGAAATGAGGGAGATATCGTTATTTCACTGAGACTGTATTTTTCACAATTTCTAGGTGCCTAATTTTTAGGAAGTCTTCAAGTGTTGAATGTGAATGAAGTAAATATTCTTTAGTTTAGTCAACCAAATCATTGATCCTTAGCATGAATAACATGCTATAATCATGCAAAAAAAATTAAGTTATGTGGTTGTTAGTTTTATGATCAAATTTAATGACACGTAAATTTAATTCAAAAATTAGACACAATAACACATCAAATAGCCTAGGAAAACCCTCCTCTTGAGGGAGAAAAACCCAGAAAAAATATATCTCTTATATATATAAGTAATACAAACAATACACTTTACAATGTGGCCACACACAAGGCCAATATTCAGCACCAACAATGGTTGTAACAACATATAACAATATGCCCTTCCTTGAACACAATTATGCACTTGAAGAGATTCACAATCTGCCTTCAAAGAAATTCACACTAGATGAAAGGATCTTCTCTTGATAGAAATCACACTTGAGAGAAGGAATAATTGAACTTTCTTGATGATATAATGAGGAAGAATGAACTATATATACATTTTGCAAGAGAGGTCACACCTCTTCAAGGAGAAGGTCGGCCACCAAAAGAAAAATATAATTACAAATAAAAGCTAGGTCGGCCACCAAGGAAATTACAAATAATAAATAATAATTACAAAGGAGGTCGGCCATCTTAGAGATATGTTTCCATGAAATAATCACAAATAATTAAGTATGAAGCCCGAAGCTGCAATAACATCAACACTCCCTCTCAGCTAGGGAGGAATACTTCCTGCTGCACAAGACACATCACCTCATCGTGATGCCAAACACAATGGCTACAACCATATGTGGAAAAGAAACAACATCACCTCATCTTGATATCAGATATCACCTCATCATGATATCAACCATAATGGCTACTCCCATAGATGGTATGTACAAGTGCCCATCACTCAACGTGATGTTGTCACCTCATCGTGACGTTCACCATGGCTCCCCCAGAGGGTGAAACACAAGTACAAGAAAAATCATCATAGACTCTCTCACGTGATGTTGTCATGGAGTCACACACATGACATCCACCATGGCTCTCCCAAAGGGTGGAATCAAGGGATTTCACCTCAAACTTCTCTCACAGAGAAAAACTCATTAATCAAGGGATTTCACCTCAAACCTCTCTCACAGAGAAGAACTCATTAATCAAGGGATTTCACCTCAAACTTCTCTCAAAGAGAACTCATTAATAAAGGGATTTCACCTCAAACTTCTCTCATAGAGAAGAACTCATTAATGAGGATCACTGATACTGAGACTCCTTCTCAGTTAAGGTTGTATTCTCCACCATACCAAGCTTATCTCAAAAGTACACAAACTTTATCTGGAGAGAGGCTTGGTGAGAATGTTTGTCGTCTTCTCATCAGTGCTGATATACCTCAACTGTATAGCTTTCCTCAATACCATATCTCTGATATAGTGGTATTTGATCTCAACATGCTTGTTTATGTCATGAAACATAGGATTGACAGAAAGCTTTACACAGCTCTAGTTATCACAATGAATGATAGTAGGCTCCATTTATTGTCCAAACAATCCTACAAGGAGCTTACGAAGCCACACTGCTTCCTGAGCTGCTATATAAGCTGCAATATACTCTACCTCTGCTATACTCAATGCTATAGATGACTGCTTCCTACTGCACCAGGAAATCATAGCAGATCCCAAACTGAAGGAACATCCAGAGGTTCTCTTCTGATTAGTGACACTCCTTGCCCAATTAGAATTAGTATAACCATGTAGTTCCAAGTCCACATCTGAAGAATATCTCAACCCATATCCAACTGTGCCACACAAGTATCTCAGGATATGCTTTGCTGCAACTAGAAGTATTTTCCTTGGTTCACACATGAACTTGACAAAATTCTCTTATTGCAATCTGGTCTAGTATAGATACATAAACGATCTAATCAACTAACTGCACATAGTAGGATCCACCAGATCTGAACTATCTACGACCTCCTTAAGCTTCTAAAAATTTGTTTCCATAAATCAACATAAAGATCCAAGATCAACTAGATTACCATCTTCTTCAGGTTTAGTTGGCTCACTCTGAATCTTCAAGCACTTGCATCAACCTTCTGACCTCTTCGTCCAATATTTCCTACAACACTTGCCTTAGATACATGTTTTCCAGTGTACGCCTCTGGTACTGTAGAGAGTTTAGAATAGTCCTCCTCGACCTCATCCCAGATCAC
>VDFB02058242.1:74117598-74163101 GCA_007258455.2 Sequoia sempervirens | reverse complement strand
GGTGAGACCCCATTTCTATGAGGCATACACTTCCCCTACCTTCTCAACCCTACCAGATTGGCAAGCTAGTGAGTGAGCTAGCTTGCAATTGCTCCACTAGCATGCCAATGCGGTAGGGTTGAAAAGGTAGGGGTAGCGTATGCCTCATAGTGCTAGCTTTCCAATGATCCACTAGCCTACCAATGCGGTAGGGTTGAGAAGGTAGGGGCAGCGTATTCCTCATAGAAATAGGGTTGAGTGAGCTAGCTCTCCAATGCTCCACTAGCTTACCAAGGAATTTGAATTCACATGCCTTACACATGCTTCCATTTTGAGCCTATCTTGTAATCATGGCAGGCCACATTACCACATTTCTTTAAGGAATTCCATCAAAAAAAATTCTTTCATTCTCTCATATTCATCCACCTTTGACTCATCATTCTCTTCATAAAGCTCTTGATACAAACACCCAAAACTGAGACCAGGGAATTTTACAACTTTGAACCCCACTATGCCTAATACAATATGAAAATGGTCTAACAAGACCTTATTTAAATGACAACACCTAAAACTAATTACATAACCAAGATTGACAAAACTTGAAAATTGGACTCCTATGGTGCCCCTACACCACCTTTTTCTATACTAGAAATACTCTTCTATAGGATGATTGTAAGTATTTTTTATGAATCCTTGAATGATATATATTTCATTTATTTGAATGGATAATTTTTTAGTAACTAATATTCGTCTCATTACCATGCTACAAGTAAAATTATCTACCATGTCGAAGAAACGAAGAAGGAATAAACTAACAGACAAAGAGTATGAAACCTTCAAATCAAAGGAGAGAGAATAGGTGGCGGAATATCGTGAAAAGAAGAAATTGGATATGATTGATGAAAACAAGCCAATTGAAGAACATCAACCATCAAAAAGAGAATAGGCATTGGCAACACAAGGGGCACGAATGTGAAAGAGTTGTGGTAGGAAAGATTCTGATATTGTAGTTGGAGACACTTCGTCTACCACAAGTGAATATGAAGGGACACCATTAGACACTAGCGAATATGGAGGGACACCATTTACCATAAGTGAATATGGAGGGACACCATCTACCGAAAGTGAATATGGTTGGAAACCTTCCACCGCATCTCAAGTTGAGAGTACATCATCACTCAGATTTGATGAAGAAGGTATGCCATCATCCCCATGTGAACCTCAAGCTATGTCTTCTACTCCACCCTCGATCGAAGGTACACAATCTAAGCCCACCTCAACTAAATATTGATAAAATTTCTAATGTTGAGATGTATGTACCAAGGAGAAAACCACCTAGAATTTTGTGTAGAAAGCCAAAGTTTTTGATTAATATTGATGAGGATATTTTGCAGCACATGGAAGGTAAGATTTCAGCACACAATTGTAGAAGATATGCTGATAAGATTTGGAAATTCTTCTTTGAAAGGCTAAATGAGACTGCAAGATGTCAACTATTTGTTGAAATGATGTGGGGTATAAAATATAGAAACATCATGAAGACTCTTGGGTTGAGAACATCAAATGCATCAAGTGAAAACACTATTGTGAAGAATCTAATGAATGCTTATGAGAGTGTGGGTAAGACCTCATGCTTAAAGGATAGTAATGTCACCCAACGTGTCATTACATTGAATTCGGTAAGCAATAAAAAAAAGAGAGCTTTTCTCATTAGAAAGACAAGTGAACAAATGAGAATTAGTAGAAAAGATTTATCAAAAGTCATTCAAAGGCAACAAAGAATTGAGGGCACTGATTCAAATGAATTATGGGCATTCTCAAGGAGACTGCCACAAAAAGATAAAAAGTTGTTGAAGCATTGAGAACACTAATTGAAGGGTATTGGAAGAATAATACAAGGCCATCTCCGAATCAAAGGGATGTGGTAAGAAGGAGAATTGGTAGTCAAAACCGTGAGACACATCCAAAACATTTTTTGGATAGAACTCAAACCTAATTTTTTCATAAATTTCAAAAGGATTATCCTCAAATTAGTATTTGTCAAAGATTTTTTGAAATGTTTAAACCTTTTTATGTCAAGATAAATCATACATGCACTACTTGTTGTTGTAGACTACATATTGAATTCTCTAACCATTATGATGTTTATTGTTCTATATGTTTAGATTTGCATACTAACTATGTTTTGCAGGATTGTGGCATAGAAGCCCCACCAAAATCTTCAAGAGAGTTCTTATCAAAAAATTTATGTGAAATAGAGGATGGCCAAATATTCTATAGGACGACATGCTTGGATGGTTCATGTGAGCATTGTGGTGGCTTGTAGCGTATTCTAGTATGTTGACATATGGAAAGCACAAATAAGGTGGAACAAAAACTAGTAGAGTCCGGGAAGTATAAAATAGTGGCATACACTACAAAAGATAGGTCTCAAGCAAAAATGTGTGATTTGGTTATTTAAAAGATTCCAGTGTACTATTTTATGTCCATGTTTCATGACAATATAGTGTATGAGTATGCAAGGCATACCCATAGAGCTCGATGGCTGGACACGCAATTCAAGCTATGCAAGGAAACCTTTCCATTTGGCTGCATAGTATCAGTGGTTGAATTTGCAGAGAACTACACTCTACAACCACAATGTGAGGTGCAGTCACAATATTACAACTCCACATAGGTTTCGATATTTGTGTACATAGAATTCATTCATCCAATTGATAATACAAAGGACCAAAGGAAGGTATTGAGGGAGTATCACTTTTATATTAGTGATGATTGTACAAATTCTCTAGAGTTCATGCAAGGTTGCTTCCAAATGTTCTATAGTGATTTGGATCAAAGGGGCATAGCATACAGTCGACATATAATATGTTCAGATAACTGTGCAGCACTGTTCAAGAACTCACACATGTTCTACTGGTTGAGTAGGATGCATGTCATTACATGTGTTCAGTATATGTGGAGCTTTTGTGAGGTGGGCATGGAAAGGGGGAGCATGATGGTGTAGAAGCATACATGAAAAAGAGCATTAGCATGAGAAGAGTTAAATTATAAAGATAGTGCAAAGTTGACATATGCAAGATCAATCGTTGAGTGGTGTAATGCTTTGATGGGTCCAGGTAATGAAGGTACATCTTCAATTCATAGATTTTTTTGGTTGATGGATGATACTAACATTGCACCATATGAGGATTGTTGTACACTAATAGGATCGAGTGAGCTACACTCTTTCCTTAGCTCAAATGCAGGTTCATGGAGTATGGATACACAGAAGATGGCATGCTTTTGTTCTTCATGTACAATGCCAGCCTGGAATGATTGTGAGTCAGGGCAGTGGGTTGACAAATGGTTGACAAGTTATCTTAGCCCACTTCACACGTATCACCCTCCGACGACATTGGAACTAACACAAATGGAATCATCGATCGACTTTGACCATGTATCAGATCTAGTTCAACCAGGTAATATATCTACTTTCTTAGTTTTTGAAATTCCATTTTGATGATCTTTGTAGTGTATTCATAATGTTGACTAATTTCAAGAGATTTACTACACATATCAATGTAGGGAATATTTATGCAGTTATTGCAGATGAAGAAAATGAAGAGGGAATGAACTATTACTTGTGTCATTGTGTTGAGGCCAAAAATAAATTGGAGGCCCCAGTTATGGATGGAGAAAATATTGAATACCCTACAGGCTCAGTTGTTGTTACTAGAATGTGGCTTAGAAGGTACCCACATAAGAGTGTTAAACATTGGCTATTTTAGGACTTCGACACACATCATAATATTCTTCATTACTCGAACCTTGTTGTGGAATCCAATGTTTGTTTGACCAAATATGGGGTTAGACCTTTGAACAAGACCTTGTGGAAGGTCTGTGAGTCTAACCATGAGGCAATACTTGACACAATAAAGAGTAGAGTAGACCCGGATGGTTCATTGGATTAATTTGTAAGTATGCACATTGGTTCTAATTAATTTACACTTTTATGCACATTAATTTGTTTGATGCCAATGCTATCATCTTCTTTTAATTTTCCTTTTTGTAAGTAACCTACTAAAAATTGATTGGTGTCCACTTGCAAAAAATGCAGATTTATGAGCCATCCAAGAGAATCTCAGCCAGAAAAGAAATTCAACATCCTTATTTTGATGATCTTGAAAAATCTCAATTATGATTTTAAGCCATTACAAAAGTGCATGCGAAGCTTGGTGAGGGAATTTAAAGTTATTCATTTGATGTTAACCTTATCATGAGCACCTATGATGTAGAAATTATAAGAGCATCTCAAATTTCAAGTTATTATATTCATAAGAGGTGTTGTGTGCAATAGGTATCTTGGAACTCCTAGTGAAGATGTATGACGAGGAGTGACTAAGTTGAGAGACTAGAATGCCTATCTGTAAGTGCCTTCCATATATTTTCATTTCATTTCCATTTTGGGTGCTCTTTCCTTTTCTTCTTTTACTTTGTGTATTTCTAAGTAAACTACTAAAAATTGATTGGTCTCTTGTTGTAGAAAATGTTGATTTATGAGCCATTGAAGAGAATCTTAGCCAATAAATTAATGCAACATCCTTATTTTGATGATCTTGACAAATCTCAATTCTAATTTGAAGCCATTATAAAAGAGCATGTGAAGCTTAGCGAGTGAATCTCAAGTCACTCATTTGAAGTTAACCTCATAATGAGAACCTATGATGTAGACATTATAAGAGAATCTTGAATGTATGAGTGACATTGTAAAATATCTGTGAGAACAGAGTACCTAAGGCATTGTAATGATATTTACTCAAATATTGAAATTTGGTGCAAGGGCACCAAGGTTATTCAACAAATTTGGTTCATGGAAGTCTTAAGTTAGTTTTTTGTTTTGTGTTTTGTCAATTGAATAAGGTCATATTAGAACAATTTATAATGTAATAAGTTATGTTAGTTGGTTTTTGGGTCATATTGTAGTTCATGTTGCATATTTGTCAAAATGATGTAAAATTGCAAAAATTGAAAACTTGTCAATGTGAAAAAAGTGCAAAAAAATGTAAACTTGAAGAAGCCCAAGGGTCATGGGAATTCAAAGGGTAGTTAGAGTCATTTTAATAGGTTGGTTAAGGTTTAAATATGTTGGGAACTCGAAGGAAGAGGTTTTTGAGGGTTTTTGTGAAGGAAAAACAATAAAATCCCCTAATTCTCTCTTGTAATTTTGTGTGTTTCATTGAATTTTTCTGTTGTAGACTATTATACTTTGCCATACATAAGTATTATGTCCTAAAATATTTTCCAATTGGTAGAGATAGGTGTTAACTATGTTTTGGATTTAGAGTGACGAAAATTCATTGAATTTTAAGAATTATTTTGTCAAATTACTAATTGCGGGTCTGTACAACTAGCCATAAGGGTTTGAAGATTAAAAATGAATAAATGAATCATTCCACTTCTTGTTTCTCTCAGTGGCTTAGTGTAATGAGTCTAAAATGGTAGGATTAGATGTACAAATAATATTTAGGAGTAGGGAAATATTTAGGAATGTTTTTGGTTGGTGTCCCAAAGGAAATTGGGTTAATTTTGGCTTAAAAATGGAGTTTAGATGTTGGGTTTTGGTTAAATTGTCTTAGGAAAGATTGGGAGATGATTGATTTGGCATGAGTAGGCATATATTGAAGTGTTTGAAGCTTTGGAATGGTAGGGAAGGTGAGTTGAGTGCTTGGGCATGATGGCCTAATTGTGAAACTGCGTATTTGGAGTAAAATTTGACAGTTAGAGGAGGGAAGTTGTAGAAACTCTTAGGGGCAGAAATTTTTGATGAACCTTCAAGCATGTGCAGACATAACTAAAGGTTTTTGAGGCCTTGGTTGGCTGTGTAGAAGCCTGGAACAATTTTTTTCAATAAACCCCTTTGGAATGGCATAAAGTGAGGGTTTCATGTTTTGGTGTCATAGGAAGTGATTCTGATAGCAATATAGGGAGGAAATCAACTCACTTCCACAATACAAAAGGATTCCAACCTCCTTCCTTCCCTCAAAACTCAATCTTGGCTTATTTTCAACTTTTCACCTAGTCACTCTTGTAGGTATGGAGACCTATTTTTCCCACCTTAACTCTCATAATTTCTTAACAACCTCTACAAAAAACCACCATTTTAGGCACCCATTTAAGCCTTCTTCAACATACATCAAACCCTCATAAGACTCTTTTGGATCACCTTTCACAAAACAAGAAAACTACATTGTCCACAAGGCCAATTAGGCCAAATTAGCAAAGCAGCCCCCCTTTATTCTTCCTATCACATGCAAACCACCATTGGGAAACATTAACTAGTCTGCCAAACCACCAATTCCTCCACTTTTAGGGCATGATAAGCCCTCTAACATAACAAACCCCAAAACCCTCTTCTTTCACAAGTTAGGCAAGGGTTTATTGAAAACCCATACTCGAAACCTTCCCACAACCAACCAAAGCTTAAAAATCCTTCAAAAATGTCTAAACAAGCTTAAAAATTCAAGAGATATTGCTTCCCCCAAATATTTCTTCAAACCCTAGCACTAAACCACCATTTTCCACTAAAAAATGCACCATTTGACATTTAGGGCATCACCTAAAAACCCTCTATTCTCCTCTCTTGCACAAAAAACATTGCACACATGTTTTATAACCCTAAATAATCCTTTCCACTGAGTTAAAAAAGCATACAGTGGGTGGAAGGCTTAATATGACATTTTAATGCACTCAAAACCCTTAAAACAGGGTATACAAACCAACCCTTATTAATTGACTTGTAAAATGCACAAAATCATTTGAAATCCAACCAAACCAAAACTAAAATGGAGTTAATTCTACTGCCCACCGAATTCCTTCCAAAAGAGAGCACAATCACCATGTATGGAACTATACAGTTCAAGGAAACATCATATTTCTGGTAAAAATACATAAAATTACAAGGAAACAATGAATTTTATTGATTTTTTCTAAGTACATAGTACATTTACACTAGGCATGGTCCTCTTCCGCATGAGCTATGTTCAACTAGCTTGATCCCTTAAGGGTCCAAAGTGGAAAAGGGCAACAATCTTTGACGGGGTATTACTTAGAAACTGTGGCACTTACTGATGGGGTCATTGTAATCCTCATCATTTAATTTATCAATCCAAGGAATTTTCCATGGATGAATTGAAAAGACTAAACTACTTCATAATTGTTGGAAATGAAAAGCTTTCTTGGATTCAAATTTAATCTAGAAATATGGAATTACATTGTTGGAAAATGAAACTAGATCTATCATATTTCCTCAGGCTAAAACAAGCCTTTCTAATCCCCTCCCTTTGATCAAATGATTACATTGTATTTATAGAATTCATATTCTATATCTATCCAACCAATCCACTAAGAATGTGGATCCAATATCCTATTTTTGAGGGGTCATTTACAAAACTTTAAGAAAATTGAAGTTGTTGTCCTCCATCACGCCACTTTTGTCTCAGTCATTTTCTGATACATATTTCTCCTTCCCTGCTACAAATCATACCAAATTATCAAAGGTTTTCTTATCCCTTCAAATCTACTTTCCAAATCACTTTGAATTTTTGAATTTCGTTGAGAAACGAGGGAGATATCGTTATTTTACTGAGACTGCATTTTTCACAATTTTTGGGCGCTTGATTTTTAGGAAGTCTTCAAGTGTTGAAAGCCAATGAAGGAATTATTCTTCAGTTTAGTTGACCAAATAATTGATCCTTAGCATGAATAACATGTTATAATCATGCAACAACATTTGAGTGATGTGGTAACTTGAGTTATCTTTGGTTGGAAGAAGAAAGTATAAAATTTAATAACTGTGAGAGATCTTAAAACTCAACATGAAGCAAATACTCATTCCATTAATTTAGGAATGAATTATGCTCCATGATTTTTCATGAATGTAGGAGTGTGTTGGGATTATTCTCTATCTTCTCATTATTTCTTCAAAGCCTTCTAAAGCTTTCAGGAGTTAACAGTGTCAAGTGTCTAGAGCTCTCTGTTGCAAGTGTCTATGAAGCTCCTTCTTGCCATGAGTTATTTAATAACTCATTTATCTACATTATATCATCTTAAACACTTCATGTAGACATATTAGAGGAAATTTGGATCACATAGATTACCAAAAATAAACCAAACATTTACATTATATTTTACTTTAAACAAGCTAAAGAACTTTCAATCATTACTCAAATCCACTTTAACACTAATGCATTAGGAAGAAATAGATGATTTTCTTTGATAAAATATGAGACAATTTATGGTCTCATCATTTCCCCCACACCTAAAATGTTGTAGGTCCCTCTACAATTCATAATGAGCCTTCAAATTCAATAAATTCATTTTTTTAGTAGTTGCTCCGGGTAGCTCCTAATAGCTCTTGAAATCTCCTAAAAGCTCCAAAACAGCTCCAGAAAAGTTCCAAAATAGCTCTAGATAGGTTCAAAATGCTCCTTAAATCTCATAACTACTTTTAGATGTTCTTCTTCTTCTTCTTTTGAGTGGATTTAGTAAAATGAAAGAACTTTAAGTTGAATAAGAGTAAAATAATAAAGTAAATACCTGATTTTATCTTAGTTTTCCATGCAACCATCATGCATGAGTTGTAGTTCACTTTCTCCATGTTGCATGCAAAACATTTCTTCAACTTTCAAGAGCTACAACCTGATCTTTTACATTGAATACCAACTCAAATTGCTTCTTCATTATTTTTTTGCACTAATAGTCATCCATAATGCCAAAATATCTGCTACAAGTTTTTAGACCAGCAACTTGCATATAAAATTACATGCTTACAACCTTAGAGAAGAGGAAATAGCATGTGCAAAGCACTTATTTGCAAAAATAAAACCTACCCTAACCTACTCTACTTAATGATGTAGAAAGGTTACACATAACCATTAACTGGTTCTGAAAAATATCTTCCCTTTCTCAAAGTATGTTTCCATGCATTCAATTTTTTGAGAGAAGAGAAAGAAAAGAAGATGATTTTTTTTTTGAAACTCAATGCTTCACCTTCCTTTTTAGTGGAAACCTTCTTCATAATTTCTGATTCTAGCAAATATATGAGTTGATTGAAGAGATCTTGCAATCCTTCCTTCTGATCTGCTGCATGCATGACTGGAAACAATTCCTTGTTTTTCAAATCTTTGATTAGGCAGCGCTCCTTTGACTTCAAAAATCTGATTGGAAAACCATTCTTGAATTTTTAAGGTCTCCAAATATTTCTCTTCCTTGCAAGATTCTATTATGAAGATAAGATCTCTTCATTGTATTCTGCACCTCTTACAAGCAATAATCCATCAGTTCTTTCCTTAAAAAAATATCCTTTGCTAGGACTTGGAGTGATGGTCCTCCAACTAAGGATATTTTAAAATAAATAGGGGGGTTTCTCTTTAGAACTAGTATTTTGTGGGGGTTTTGAGAGATGAATCTTTCTTGAGGAACATCTAAATCTAAAAGGCTGCCAAACTAATTTGCTCCCTTCCCTAATGACACCTATTGCCGACAACGGCGCCAAAAATGATGGGGTCATTGTAATCCTCATCATTTAATTTATCAATACAAGGTAGTTTCCATGGATGAATTGAAAAGACTAAACTACTTCACAATTGTTGGAAATGAAAAGCTTTCTTAGATTGAAATTTAATCTAGAAATCTAGAATTACATTGCTGGAAAATGAAACTAGATCTATCCTATTTCCTTAGGCTGAAACAAGCCTTTCTAAACCCCTCCTTTTGATCAAATGATTACATTGTATTTATAGAATTCATATTCTATATCTATCCAACCAATCCACTAAGAATGTGGATCCAAGATCCTATTTTTGAGGGGTTGTTTACAAAACTTTAAGAAAATTGAAGTTGATGTCCTCCATCACGCCACTTTTGTCTCAGTCATTTTCTGATGCATACTGCTCCTTCCCTGCTACAAATCATGTCAAATTCTCAAAAGGGTTCTTATCCCTTCAAATCTAATTTCCATATCATTTTGAATTTTTTAATTTCGTTGAGAAATGAGGGAGATATCGTTATTTCACTGAGACTGTATTTTTCACAATTTCTAGGTGCCTAATTTTTAGGAAGTCTTCAAGTGTTGAATGTGAATGAAGTAAATATTCTTTAGTTTAGTCAACCAAATCATTGATCCTTAGCATGAATAACATGCTATAATCATGCAAAAAAAATTAAGTTATGTGGTTGTTAGTTTTATGATCAAATTTAATGACACGTAAATTTAATTCAAAAATTAGACACAATAACACATCAAATAGCCTAGGAAAACCCTCCTCTTGAGGGAGAAAAACCCAGAAAAAATATATCTCTTATATATATAAGTAATACAAACAATACACTTTACAATGTGGCCACACACAAGGCCAATATTCAGCACCAACAATGGTTGTAACAACATATAACAATATGCCCTTCCTTGAACACAATTATGCACTTGAAGAGATTCACAATCTGCCTTCAAAGAAATTCACACTAGATGAAAGGATCTTCTCTTGATAGAAATCACACTTGAGAGAAGGAATAATTGAACTTTCTTGATGATATAATGAGGAAGAATGAACTATATATACATTTTGCAAGAGAGGTCACACCTCTTCAAGGAGAAGGTCGGCCACCAAAAGAAAAATATAATTACAAATAAAAGCTAGGTCGGCCACCAAGGAAATTACAAATAATAAATAATAATTACAAAGGAGGTCGGCCATCTTAGAGATATGTTTCCATGAAATAATCACAAATAATTAAGTATGAAGCCCGAAGCTGCAATAACATCAACACTCCCTCTCAGCTAGGGAGGAATACTTCCTGCTGCACAAGACACATCACCTCATCGTGATGCCAAACACAATGGCTACAACCATATGTGGAAAAGAAACAACATCACCTCATCTTGATATCAGATATCACCTCATCATGATATCAACCATAATGGCTACTCCCATAGATGGTATGTACAAGTGCCCATCACTCAACGTGATGTTGTCACCTCATCGTGACGTTCACCATGGCTCCCCCAGAGGGTGAAACACAAGTACAAGAAAAATCATCATAGACTCTCTCACGTGATGTTGTCATGGAGTCACACACATGACATCCACCATGGCTCTCCCAAAGGGTGGAATCAAGGGATTTCACCTCAAACTTCTCTCACAGAGAAAAACTCATTAATCAAGGGATTTCACCTCAAACCTCTCTCACAGAGAAGAACTCATTAATCAAGGGATTTCACCTCAAACTTCTCTCAAAGAGAACTCATTAATAAAGGGATTTCACCTCAAACTTCTCTCATAGAGAAGAACTCATTAATGAGGATCACTGATACTGAGACTCCTTCTCAGTTAAGGTTGTATTCTCCACCATACCAAGCTTATCTCAAAAGTACACAAACTTTATCTGGAGAGAGGCTTGGTGAGAATGTTTGTCGTCTTCTCATCAGTGCTGATATACCTCAACTGTATAGCTTTCCTCAATACCATATCTCTGATATAGTGGTATTTGATCTCAACATGCTTGTTTATGTCATGAAACATAGGATTGACAGAAAGCTTTACACAGCTCTAGTTATCACAATGAATGATAGTAGGCTCCATTTATTGTCCAAACAATCCTACAAGGAGCTTACGAAGCCACACTGCTTCCTGAGCTGCTATATAAGCTGCAATATACTCTACCTCTGCTATACTCAATGCTATAGATGACTGCTTCCTACTGCACCAGGAAATCATAGCAGATCCCAAACTGAAGGAACATCCAGAGGTTCTCTTCTGATTAGTGACACTCCTTGCCCAATTAGAATTAGTATAACCATGTAGTTCCAAGTCCACATCTGAAGAATATCTCAACCCATATCCAACTGTGCCACACAAGTATCTCAGGATATGCTTTGCTGCAACTAGAAGTATTTTCCTTGGTTCACACATGAACTTGACAAAATTCTCTTATTGCAATCTGGTCTAGTATAGATACATAAACGATCTAATCAACTAACTGCACATAGTAGGATCCACCAGATCTGAACTATCTACGACCTCCTTAAGCTTCTAAAAATTTGTTTCCATAAATCAACATAAAGATCCAAGATCAACTAGATTACCATCTTCTTCAGGTTTAGTTGGCTCACTCTGAATCTTCAAGCACTTGCATCAACCTTCTGACCTCTTCGTCCAATATTTCCTACAACACTTGCCTTAGATACATGTTTTCCAGTGTACGCCTCTGGTACTGTAGAGAGTTTAGAATAGTCCTCCTCGACCTCATCCCAGATCACACTATTCTGAATAGGTTTGCGGAGCTACCAATGTCAAATCCAGATGACAGTCTTTAGAAATTATGATCTCAACAGCTAAAGGGATCCTCTAAGGGTTTAGCACATAGCCTTGCAATACAGTAATCTTCACTTCTTCTCAGTGAGTTACAAAACACCCTCTTGATCCCTACTCTAGATATTGCAAAGAAGGCTTCTGGAAGTGAGCTCCCTCTAGCCACCAACTCAATCCCATGGCTGCAAGTTGTGACTTCACGCTTGATCATTTCTTTGGTCGGCATGACTTCCTCACAAGATGCCTCAAGCTTTTCATCACTAAGCAATCTCTCATCACCTTCTTACTTCTCGATCCATCCTAGAAGCGATATAGAGAGAGATTACAAACAATTTATAACTATCCAAAGAAATATCAAGGCTATAATCATACAAGGTTTACTATGACAAGTTATAGCATGAACACATAAGAGTGTTATGAACAATGAATAAAGAAATCAACCTACAAGTGAAACATGTAGCAAATATCAAAAGATCAGAATGAAGGGATAAAGAACTTATCTTTATTGAATTCTGAAATAACTCTTTCTTCCATCGTTTACTCCTCTCGAGAGTGCTAAACTCAACACAACAAAAGATAATCTACACAACTATAGATTTCTTGAATGCATTATGCAGTTAGCAATTAGAACCAACTCTCTCCAAGAGTTCAAGGCTTTATCATAGTTCATGCATTAGAGAATGATATCGATGCGACTAGCTAATCACCATCGAAATTGTAATTCTCCTTTTATTTCAGAGTCACTCAAAAATCTTCACAACCGGCATGAAATAACTTGCAATAAATGAAATCTTCAAAGGATCTTAAGCTAGAGAACACAATTCGAGAGAAACCACTATCTCTCTTTACTAATTACAAGATCCAACCAAATGATATAACTTAGCAAACAAAGAATACTTAACTCTTTAAATATTCTGATGGATGCAAATGTTGGACTCTCCTCTTGTGTATAGATCAACACACAACCTTCACGACTTGAAATCAGGCCCATGACTTAGAATAGAAATTCCCTAGAATCTTTCTGAGGAGAGATCTCATCCACATCCACAAATGAAGCATGCTGATTAGGCCTGGTTGGGAAATCCTTTGCATAGTGACCAAACTTGTCACAACGAAAACATTGGACTTTGGAGAGGTCCCACTTCTTCTTGAATGTGGGAGCACCATCAGCTCCTTCATCTCTATTCCTCTTGAAATATCCTTTCTTTCCACCTTTCCCTTTCTTCTTCGAGGATTGAGCGGAAAGAACATGAATTTCTTCATTTGCAGAGCTTTGACCAATACCTCTTGCAGCCAACCTAGACTCTTTTTGAATACAATCTACCCTCAAACGATCAAACTTGGGAAGTTTCGATCTTGCACTGATTCCTTGAAAGTAAGACTCCCAAGATGAAGGAAGACCATTAAGGGCAAGCATGGTCAAATCCTTGTCATCAACAAAATGATCACTAGTAGAGAGTCGATCTCTCCATTCAGAAATCTTCATGAAGTAAGTGATGAAAAATTCTCCTTCCGCCATCTTCATATGATGAAGTTGTTGCTTCAATGAAAGTGCATGGCTTGTGTTGTTGATCTCATACATCTCCTCCAAATACTTAAACATCTCCCTTGTTGTCTTCAACTTGGAGACAATAGGAACAATATGATCCTTCATAGAATCAACTAACATCTTCTTCGCCTTGATATCTTTCTTCCTCCATTGAAATTTCTCTTCCTCATCCATGGGTTCCAAAACTTTGCTCTCCTCAAACTTAGCCAATTCATTTTCCTCCAAGGTGAGCATAATTTTGAATCTCCATGAAGTGAAATTTTATGCTCCCTCGAGTCTATCCTCAATCTTAAGACCGTTCACCATCTTGACAAAGAGTTAGAGATAGACAACAATGAGAAAGAGGATAAAGAGTATCGCTATAGTAAAAATCTGATCAAGATCTTCTTCAAACCCGCTTTGCTACCATGTTAGTTTTATGATCAGATTTATTGACACAAAAATTTAATTCAAAAATTAGACACAATAACACAACATATACCCTCAGAAAACCCTCCTCTTGAGGGAGAAAAACCCAACAACAATATATCTCTTATATATATAAGTAATGGAAACAATAAACTTTACAATGTGGCCACACACAAGGTCAATATTCAGCACCAACAATGGTTGTAACAACATATAACAATCTTCCCTTCCTTGAACACAATTCTGCACTTGAAGAGATTCACATTAGATGAAAGGATCTGCTCTTGATAGAAATCACACTTGAGAGAAGGAATAATCGAACTTTCTTGATGATAGAATGAGGAAGAATGAACTATATATACATTTTTAAAGAGAGGTCGCACCTCTTCAAGGAGAAGGTCAGCCACCCAAAGAAAAATATAATTACAAATAAAAGCTAGGTTAGCCACCAAGGAAATTACAAATAATAAATAATAATTACAAAGGAGGTCGGCCATCTTAGAGATATGTTTCCATTAAATAATCACAAATAATTAAGGAAGTATGAAGTCCGAAGCTGCAATAACATCAACAGTGGTAATTGAGTTATCTTTGGTTGGAAGAAGAAAGCATGAAATTTAATAACTGTGAGAGATCTTAAAACTCAACATGAAGCAAATACTCATCCCATTAATTTAGGAATGAATGATGCTCCATGATTTTGAATGAATGTAGGAGTGTGTTGGGATTCTTTGAGCTATCTTCTCATTATTTCTTCAAATCCTTCTAAAGCTTTCAAGATTTAACTATTTCAAGTGTCTAGAGCTCTCTGTTGCAAGTGTCTATGAAGCTCCTTCTTACCATGAGTTATTTAATAACTCATATATCTACATTATATCATCTTAAAAACTTCATGTAGACATATTAGAGGAAATTTGGATCACATAGATTACCAAAAATAAACCAAAAATTTACATTATATTTTACTTTAAACAAGCTAAAGAACTTTCAATCATTACTAAAATCCACTTTAACACTAATGCATTAGGAAGAAATAGATGATTTTCTTTGATAAAATATAGGACAATTTATGGTATCATCACTTACAAAATCTCCTTCTAAGCATGCGAGATTACATTAGGCCCCTCTACAATAACCTCTCTTGGTTTTTGTTACCTCAGAGTGGTTTTCTCGTGGTGTCCAATTTTCACTTGATGAAAAAAGTGTCAAATGCAAGCAGTGCAAAGTTGCAAAGTGGTGAAACTTTCATTCTACAAATCGTGTGACCAAATAGATTGTTCCAATGTGTCTGAATAGGTATCTTTATGCTAGGCATGGTCCTCTTTTGCACCCAAACACTCGAAATTGCTCTAAGCTATGTTCAACTGGATTGATCCCTTAAGAGTCCAAAGTGCAAAATAGCTGCAAACTCCAGCATGTTGTTACTCGGATATCATGATGCTTAGAAACTTCTCATTTGATCCTATGGGATCGCATTAGGCCCCTCTACAATAAATTCTCTCAGTTTTTGCTATCTCGAAGGCATTTTCCCATGGTGGCGAATTTTCACTTGGGGAAAAAGTTGTCAAATGAAAGTAGTTGAAAGTTGCAAAGTGGTGCGACTTTCGTTCTGCAACTCCTGTGAACAAACAAACTATTCTAATGCATCTGAATAGGTATGTTTATGCTAGGAATTCTCCTCTTTCACACCCAAACACGCGGAATCGCTCCAAGCTACGTTCAACCAGATCAATCCCTTAAGAGTCCAAAGTGCAAAATGACTACAAACTTTAGCATGTTGTTACTCAGATACCGTGACATTTAGAAACTTCTCTTATGATCCTATGGGATTGTGTTGAGCCCCTCTACAATAACCTCTCTCAGTTTTCGCTATCTCAGAGGAATTTTCCCGTGGTGGTGAATTTTCACTTGGGAAAAAAATTGTCAAATGCAAGTAGTTGAAAGTTGCAAAGTGGTGTAACTTTCGTTCTACAACTCGTGTGATCAAACAAACTATTCCAATGTGTTTGAATAGGTATGTTTACGATATGAATGGTCCTCTTTTGCACCCAAACACGTAGAATCACTCTGAGCTACGTTCAACCGGATCGATCCCTTAAGAGTCCAAAGTGCAAAATGGCTGCAAACTTTAACATGTTGTTACTCGAATACTGTGATGTTTAGAAACTTCTTGTCTAATCCTATAGGATCGTGTTGGGCCTCTCTATAATAACCCCTCTCGGTTTTTGCTATCTAGGAGGCATTTTCCCGTGGTGTCGAATTTTCACTTGGGGAAAAAGTTGTTAAATACAAGTAATTGAAAGTTGCAAAGTGGTGCAACTTTCGTTCTGCAACTTGTGTGACCAAACAAACTGCTCCAACACATCCAAATAGGTATTTTTATGCTAGGCATGGTCCTCTTTTGCACCCAAACACACGGAATTTCTCTGAGCTACATTCAACTGGATCGATCCCTTAAGAATCCAAAGTGTAAAATGGCTGCAAACTTCAACATGCAGTTACTCGGATACCGTGATGCTTATAAACTTCTCATCTAATCCTATGGGATTGTGTTGGTCCCTTCTACAATAACCTTTCTCATTTTTCACTATCTTGGAGGAATTTTCCCGTGGTGGTGAATTTTCACTTGGGGAAAAAGTTGTCAAATGCAAGTAGTTGAAAGTTGCAAAGTGGTGCAACTTTCGTTTTGCTACTCGTGTGACTAAATAGACTATTCCAAGGTGTCTGAATATGTATGTTTACACTAGACATGGTCCTCTTTCACACCCAAATACACATAATCACTTTGAGCTACGTTCAACCAGATCGATCCCTTAAGGGTCCAACGTGCAAAATGGTTGCAAACTTTAGCATGTTGTTACTTGGATACTGTGATGCTTAAAAATTTCTCGTCTAATCCTATAGGATTGCATTGGGCCCCTCTACAATAACCTCGCTCGGTTTTCACTATCTCAGAGGCATTTTCCCGTGGTGATAAATTTTCACTTGGGAAAAAAGTTGTCAAATGCAAGTAGTCGAAAGTTGCAAAGTGGTGCAACTTTTGTTCTGCAACTCATGTGACCAAACGAACTGTTCCAATGCATTTGAGTAGGTATTTTTACGCTATACATGGTCCTATTTTGCACCCAAATACGTGGGATCGCTCTGAGCTACGTTCAACTGGATCAATCCCTCAAGGGTCCAAAGTGCAAAAGGGAAGCAATCTTTGATGGGTTACTCAAAAACTGTGATGCTTACGAACTCTTTGTCTGAGCCTACAGGATCGCATTAGGCCCCTCCACAATAACCTCTCTTGTTTTTTGTTATCTCAGAGTCTTTTTCCCATGGTGTCCAGTTTTCACTTGATGGAAAAAGTGTCAAATGCAAGCAATGTAGTGGCCCCTCTATTGAATATTGATGTTGCAGAGTAGTTGCACAACCTATATGGCTTGATGGTGACTCCAAATTGATTTGAATTGTTGTTTTAGTGTCTTATGTATCATTTTGACTGAGTTTGAGGCATTCCCATTGGGGTTCTAGAATCTTATTGAGTTGAATTTGTGATTGGTAATTGAAGGCCTCCCTACTCTTCATCACTTGTCTTTCGTTGCAATTTTGGGTGGAGTATTACTTTCAAAGTATTGGGAATACTTTTCCTATTTTCTAGTTGGAAGTTACCATTCTAGAATGCTCATCTCTTGATATATTTTATATGCATTTTTAATCAATTATCAAGTTAATAATAAGTGCATTTATTTACAGTTATTCTTTTCTTTTCAATTTGCAATTTTATAATTTTTAACTCTACTAGTATTCCTAGAAATATTGAAGTTGTTTAGCACCAATCAATTAATATTCAAAACAAACCATGAAGTACAACAATGATCAATGCTAGGGCTAACCAATTAATAAGTATACATGTGAATAAGTCAAGCATGTACATGTGATATTTAAGGGAAGTACAAGTACTCAAAAATAGGTAAGCCTTGAAGTATACACACGAATACATAGTATACACAAATTAATACAGAGTATATGCATGAATACAAGTTATATGCATGAAAACAAGTAAGTCACAAAGCATACATTAGAATACATGTAAGTCACAAAGCATACATGTAAGTTGTAAAGTATACACTTGAATACATGTAACTCATATCTATTGAACCATGGATTTATAATACAAATATAGACACCATCGATAAAAAATATTTGTATTAACCAAATATCCATGTAGGAATACATCAATATATGTCGATATAAGTATAAAATATAGGTACAAAATAGCCATATAAGCTTACGAGAATGCCATATAGGCATACAATGTCAAATATATCCAATACAAAATATGGAAAAAATGCCATATAGGCATACAACAAAGGGGTTTGGAATCAAAAGTCATCACTCTCCATGATCTCAAAATAAACTCTTTCCCTTTGATTGTCGATTGGATGGTGATACATTTGTCACTCATTTATACTGCGATCAAGGAGTGCTCCTGGTGCTCCCCCTCGGGTTTAGTTCTTGTTCGTCTTATCTATTACAATAAGAAGTAAATAAATTAATATATAGAAATTACATTAAAAAAAATGATATATTTAATAAAATAATCACTTACCGCCATCTGATGATCACTCTCCATAAGGGAAATATTCAAATTCCCATGTTGAGGCATGTTGAAGCCCTAAACCATCCAAATAGAAATTAAACTACGAATCAATAATGGTTTGATTTTTCACTAACTAACATCTATAACAATGAATACAAATTGAAATTTAGTAATTTTCCTCATACCTCCCCTATCAAAGCCATCAAAGATTCTATAGCAGATGAAACACTGATGTCCATTTCCATCTGAACATTCAAAGGTGTCTCTGCTTGCAACATCTAAAAATAAAACAACAAATTATTCAATCACAAAAACTAAAATAGCTATCCATGTCATGACTTATAATGCATGAGATAATGAACAAAATTTTGAGTACTTATTAAACTATATATTTCTTACTATCATGCTTACTATTTCCCCTATCCATATCTTGTTCGAAAGCACATGTTTTAGGCTTTTACCAATAGCAGCAAGCCACTGAACCATTTGATAAAATTCTTTCATATACATGTATGATAACTGTGGTGGCATAGAGAAGGCAGTGAACTATTTGAAAAAATGCATCAAAGAAATGGGGTCTCATGGTGATGGAATTCCATTACAAAAAAATGTACGTCATGGAATTCCATCACCATAAGACTGCATTTCTTTCAAGCATTTTTTCAAATAGTTCATTGCCTTCTCTATGGTATTATTGCTTACTATTATGCTTTGATAGAAATTTTTCCAAGCATCCATAGTTTGTTGGAAATCACCTATTTTAGGCTTTTAGCCATAGCAGCAAGGAAGTGAGTAGTTTGATAAAATGCTTTGGTACACATGTATGGAAAATGTGCTATCATAGAAAAGGTGGTGAGTTGTTTGAAGAAATGCCTCGAAGAAATGTGGTCTCAGGGTGATGGAATGCCATTCCATCACCATGAGACCACATTTCTTTGAGGCATTTTTTCAAAATACTAACTACCTTGTCTATGCTATTTTTTTTTTTTTAGACTGCAAGAATCGGGTAGCACGACCCCCTATAAACTGCAGTGCGCCTGGTAAACTTTTTAACGTGACTGGCGGCGCTGGCGCGACACGCCCTCCGGTACCACGGGATGGGGGAGACTAGAACTCGTGACCAGTAGAGCCGCAACGGAAATACTTAGCCAACCGAGCTAGGGCCCCCGCCCACCTTGTCTATGCTATTGCTTACTATTATGCTTTGATAGATTTTTTCCAAGCATCCATAGTTTGTTGGAAAGCACCTTTTTTAAGCTTTTAGCCATAGCCGTGAGGAAGTGAATTGTTTGATAAAATGTTTTGGTAGAAATGTATGGAAAATGTGGTAGCATAGAAAAGGTGGTGAGTTATTTGAAAAGTGCCTCAAAGAAATTGGGTCTCATGGTGATGGATATCACCATGAGACCGCATTTCTTTGAGGAATTTTTTTCAAAAACCTCATTGCCTTGTCTATGCTATTGCTTACTATTATTCTTTCATATATTCCTTCCAAGCATCCATAGCATAGACAAGGCAGTGAACTATTTGAAAAGATGTCTCAATAAAAAGTGGTTTCATGGAATGCCATGACAAACAAATGCAATTGGAAGCTACTCCTAGACTTATTACTTATGCTATGTGAAGTAATTGCATCACTGCTTATGTTGACTTTCTAAACAACTATATTGTAGTTGAAATTTTGCCATCTATCAACATCTAGTTAGTAGTTATGGAATGTGAAGTAATGATTTGAGTTTGAAAGATGTGCAATGCAACGTAATCAACGATATGAATATAAACTACACAAATCTATTAAGTATGATTCATTAGTTAAACTTTTTATTCTATTACCTATGTGTAGGTTTGACTAAATCCATTGGCACTGGAAGGTGTTCCCTCGAAACCTCCAATATTAGCCTATTCAACATCCAAAATCACATATTAAAATACCATTCGTAAAACAATGCTATTAACATGTAATAAATTTATAATTGTTTACTAGTTATGTCATGCCCCAAATTTTCACTAGAAATTGTAACAAATTTTTTTTTTGAAAACTATTACTTAAGATAATTAACACCCTTAAGTGTTTAAGGCCTAACACGAAACACGATATGAGTTGTGCGTCTTCATGAAGATAATTCATGAATTTAAAAGTAATGATGTTTATTCTTTTAATCAAATATGCTCCCCTTTAGATACTCTAGAATCATGAGTCTTGGACTGGATAATTTAACTTTCTAATTCCTAATAAGGAGTCATAAGTTTATATTTGTGTAGATACCTCTCTTCTTGTAATTTATTAATAACTCTAGGCTGCCATTTTCAGATGATGGTTTAATAGAGGTATGGTACCTATGAGCTTGACATTGCCCTTAGCTAAAATTTTATCATCATATGCAAGGCTTAGCCATCTCCAAACCCCAAGGAGATGAGAAACATCGATCACCCACAACTGGTTAGGTTTAAAGGAGTTAAGAATTTATTAAATGATATCTTAAGTGGTTAAGTGGTAGGTACACCTTGCAGTTTACCGAGTTACTTATACAATACTCTCCTAAATTTGGTGCTAATACAAGTGGTTTAAAATAAGATTTAATCGTGAGTAAGCCTCTTGCTTGGAGCTTAACTAATTAAGTTAATTACCACACAAATTGGTTTAATTGGGCATACTAATTATCTAAATTGTTAATGCCTTGATATGGACACATTATTTCACCCATGTATAATCTCAAAACTATTAATCTTCCTTTATTTGATATTAGTGTCACACCTATAATTTCCATTAGAAAACCCAAACAATTATTTTCTTTCTAATTGTACTTAAATCTAAGTTCAAATGTTACAAATATTATTTTATTATCCATATATAAAATGTTATATACATAATTAAATTTATGTTTAACTATTATTTATTTAACTAATTATTTTATTTCATATTAATATATTATAACATCACTTATGAAAACTCATAATTAATAATTTATTTTTTTACATATAAATGTAAATAAAGTATAATATATACTTATATATATTACCTTTAAATACTAATTTTCACTTTATACAAGGAAATCATAATCAATATTGTTAACCTAGCTTTCCACATTTAAATTAGATAAAATGGTTATTTAAATTCTAAAGATGAATACATATATTTTTAAACTAAAGAAAAAGTAAATATTCCTTACTACTTTTCTAGTAAGAGAGAGAATTGATTTTCTTTTATCATTGTAGTTTATTTTTAAGAGTAAGAGAATAAAGGGATACGTAGAGCATACTACTCTTTAAGACTTTTTTTTAGCATAAATGAAAATAAAGAAAGCTTACTTCATCGCTACTTTTCTTAAATTCTTCTATGTTACATTTACTACGTTTTTAAGTACTCGTTCTTCCCTATATACGTGCCCATCTATTCAAACAGATTTGACAAAAAGAAAAACATTCAATACAAAAGATTTAGAAACTGTTGCACCTACTTCCACAGTTCGATTACTTAGCGTATGATTTTTGACGAATCTCCTATAGGTGGTATTACAACGGTTTAGGCAATATCCATTATTATTTGATGACTTGCAACTCACGTCATTCCATGCTAATGCGACTTACTTAACAGCTCCCACCAATGTTGATTGAACCTTTAATAATGACTGAGCAGAGGGTTGTTGAAAATTTACTAGACTCGTGGTAACATGGAATTTACTCCAGCCACTTACCTCCCTACTTGCAACACTTAGACCAGGATGTTGTGTCTCGAAGCTAGCCAAATATAGGGAATGCATCCGCTTATTGACAAATCTAGGCCATAACTCCTGCCATACTGTACCCTTAGTGTGTGTCGGTTAAGCCTGGCCATCGGGGAGCAACTGCAATCAGCTTCAATTAACACGCAGCACGCAGGGAGCACACAACACACAGGGAGCAGGGGGCTCGAAGCATGCAGTTCCAAAGTCAGGAAAGTTAGGAAGCGGCAAGGAAGTTTAAAATAACAAAGAAGCAGCAGTCGAGGCAGGATTTTTGGCTTCTTTCAGGGGCTCGAACGACAACATCTGGGGACAAGGGTGGGGGCCAACCAACGAAAGGCAAAGTGGAACTCAAAGATCCCGGGTAAGGTCAAACCTACTCATATCCTTAGCTCTTTTTCAACAGTAAATCCTGAGCCCCATTGGGGTTTGTCGTCTATGTTCAACTTTTGCATAAAACAAGATCCATTTTTCTTTTTTATTGAAACTTGCACACGAGACTACCGTCAAAAAGAGCAAGCAGCAAGTGAAATAAACTCTGAACTCATTGCAGTGGGCAGTATTTTAGAAGGAAAGTGGTGGGTCTAGGGGTGAGTCAAAATGGCGAATAATGCAGGCATGTTGATCCCTTATAGCATGCCTGGCAACATGGAATGCCCCACAAAACAGTCTTACATAACGATTGGAGCTCTAGAATCATTGCTATGGCAATTCCAAAAATAGAAGCAAACACAAACAAATGAAACAGACACAGGACTAAACCTAACTTTTGTCAATGCTAAGCAGTATAAGAGGATTCTGCAGCGCAGACAGATTAAAATAACAAAGAAGTTAAGAAGGTTGGGAAACAGGAAATTTGTTGCAATACTTCCCAAGTTAACCTACAACACTCAAGCATCATCTGATGGGGGGTTAAATAATCTAAAGGTAACAACTTAGTTTGGAACTACAGATCAGGTGGATTTGTTGGAATTCGGGAAGGAAAAGCAAATAGAGGCAAAGGCAAAGTCAGGTTTTGCAGTAGAGCAGCAGGGGCTCAAAAAACACCTTGAGACCATCGAAAAGGGTGGAGACGAAAGTTAAGACAGTCAGGAGGTATACAGTCCCACGTCAACTCCCTTAATGTGGTCATCTGAGCTGTACGTCAAGGAATTATTGGCTCTAAAAGGGAGGCTTACCATGTTAGAAGAGAGAGAACATATGAAAGATAACATATTTCAAGCACTTTCAGACTCCAACCAGCAATTAGCACAGGAAAATAAGTTGTTTAAAGATCAAATAAACAATCTGTAGCATAGCTTGGAAGCAGGGCAGCGAGAGATGCTAGTTTTAAAATCTGAATTAAGTCAAATTAAGGCCAAAGACACAGTTCAATTAGGTGTAAATCAAGATTCCCATCATGACAAAGTGTTTCAATCAGCTCTGGCAAGCAAGGAAATCAAGGAAAAATTACAAATGGCCATTTCAGAAGAGGCCAAAACACGGGCTCATGTGGAAAAAGATCCAACGGTGATGCAAAAGGAGGATATAAGGAAACAAATCAAGCTTCAATTGTGGGAAGAGAAAGACAAACAAGACAAGGCAGCAAACATAATCATTAAAGGGTTAAAGGAACACGGGGAAGGCGAAGTTACTAGTAGGGTAGTAAGAGATTTTCTATTAAGTAAGCTTCAGTGGGGAGGACATATCCTCCAAGCAAACAGAATTGGTAAAACAGATAGAGGAGAAAAGTGCAGAAATATAAGGGAAACCTTGAAAAACGTGGATGATAGGAACCAAATTTTGAGAAACAAAAGGTTCCTCCAAGGCACAACATTTTATATAGATGAAGATTTAACCCCAGCACAGCTAGAAGAGAGAAGAAAAGAATGGGAGAAAGTTATAGCAGCAAGGAAAGTAGGCAAGGATGCTTGGCTATATAGAGGGAAGGCCCAAATCAAAGACAACATGAGACATAACAAATAGGAAAGCGGGGGCCCCCAAGATCACCTCTCAATGGTAAGCTGGAATTGTAGAGGCTACCCTTGGAGGAGGGGGCCTGGGTTGGGGCCCATAGTTGAGGGAAAATATATCATCGTGCTCATGGAAACACATGAACATGAAGGCTGTAGGATACCTGAGTTCGAAGGGTACAATAAAATATCCGTGTGGAATGAACTAACGAAGAATGGCAAGGGCCATGGCAGTGTAACAATCTTGGTTAGGAATGAATGTGAAAGAATCATAAAGATAGAAAAGAAAGACCCAAATAATCAATACATATGGGTGAAGATAACAGATGGGGAATCTTTGATTTGGATGGCAGCTTGTTATTTTTCCCCTTATAGCTCTAAAGTGTACAAGAAAAGGAATCTAGATAGAGAAGGCCCTTATGAAGCTCTAAAAATTGACATAGAAAAATATTGTGATATCGGCAAGATTATCCATCTGGGAGACTTCAACGTGAGGACTGAAAATAACCAAGCTCTTTGTTTTAGTAAGGAAGAGGGGAAAAATAGCAATCCTTTGTGGTCAGAGGAAGAAGAAGATCAAAGTTGGAAAATAGTATCTCAGGATTCAAAAGGTGGCATTTTGTCTTTTGGTGTAAATTTGTTGGGGCTTTGCTGCCTTCACAACTTAATCATCTGTAACGACATAAGCACTTTTTCAAGCTCTGGGGCTTTCACATGTCATACCCACAATGGGCGGAGCGTGGTAGACTATGTCATTGGTTCACAAAGCATTATACCAAGGGTAAAAGAGGTGGAAATAGGGAGCTGTCCTATAGAATTAAAATCTGATCATAGCCCTATTTATATAAAGCTTAGTATGAAAGACAATGTTCAGCAAAAAGTCTATACGCAGCCATACAAAGGGGGCAACCTTCAAGACAAAATTCTTATAACTTACGAGAATCAAAACATATTTAACAAAATGCTAGAAAATCAGTTAAAGGAAATAAAAAATGTTAGCAGCCCTACTAGAATTCAAAGTATTATAAATAGCGACAAACTGATGACAATCATGCACAAGGATCTCATAGATTGCAAGAGGGCTAAGGGTAGAAGAGGCCCCAAAAATAGCTTTCCAACAAACCCATGGTACGACGAAGAGTGTAAGGTGGCTAAAGGGAGGCTGAAAATACCTGGCTGCGAACAAGTAAACAAAAAGTTGTATGAAAAATTAGTAAGATAAAAAAAAGAGGAATACATGATAGTAAGAAGGAGGGAGCTAATATTTCTTGGGAAACATAATCCGAAGGATTTTTGGAGAGAATTGCAGCAGGCTAGAGGTACTACAGAAAATAGTATCATAGACATTCAATGGCTAGAATATGCAAAAATGTTGTATGAAAGAGACCAAGAAAAAACCCACCCTCCGACAATTAATTCTAATGATAAGCTTTTCTCCACAAAGGATATCAAGGGTGGTATTAAAGCTTTGGCGGTGGGCAAGGCTCGAGATGTTGATGGGTTACAAGCTGAATACTTGAAATGGGGATTAGAGCTCTTGGCACCACATATCAAAAAGATTTTCAATAGGGTCATTCAACATGGTTTCCCAACAAACTGGACCACGAGTGTTGTTGTCCCTCTCCACAAGAGTGGGGATGTCAACAACCCTTCAAATTATCGCACCATAATGATTAACCCTCTTTTTGGGAAGCTCTTTGGGAGCATGGTGGAGTGAAGAATCAGTCGTTGGGCTGAGAAGGAGGGTAAGAGGGCGAAAGGGCAAGCGGGTTTCAGACCAAAACATTCTACTATTGACCACTACATTACCCTCAGGCACATGGTTGAAAAAGTTTGGGATAAACAAGGTGGTGAGGTTTTCTGTTGTTTCGTTGACTTCAAAAAGGCTTTCGATACAGTTCCTCGAAATAAACTTTGGGACAAAATGGAACAACTTGGGATTCCAAAAAAATATAGGGCTGCTGTCCACAGGCTTTATGAGTAGGTGGGGGCCAAAATTAGAACAAAGACAGGTCTTTCCAAGTGCTTTGGGAGTGACATTGGAGTCAAGCAGGGCTGCCCTTTGTCCCCTACTTTATTCGGGCTATACATAGACAAGTTAGAAGAGTGGTTGGACAAACGGGGAGGAGATGGTGTTCTTTTGGCCACTTATGTGATCAAGTTGTTGTATGCAGATGATCTTACTTTAATGGAAAATTCTGAAAATAGTCTTCAAGAGCACCTAAAAGCTCTGGAACTTTTCTGTCAAGATGTGGGGATGTAGGTCAACATTAGCAAGACCAAGGTCATGATATTTACGTTGAAAAGAGCCAAGAAACAAATAAATTTTGAGTTTGAGGGAAACACTTTGCAAGTGGTGAATGAGTACAAATATTGGGGCTAGATTTTTGTAACAATCTCAATTGGGAGGCGTGTAGAACAAAAAGAATTCAAGGGGGTTGGAAAGCTCTTTACCTACTCCAAAATAGATGTAGGTCAGCTGAGTTATGGGATTGGAGAACAAAAAAGAAGCTTTTTGGGTTGCTTGTTACCCCGGTGGTTTTTTTATGGCTGCAAAGTTTGGGGCAGCAACACGTCAGCTATAAAATGGAAACAAATAGAAAGACTTCAAAAGCACTTAATCACAAGTAATTTCAAAATAAAAACTATGGTCCCTTATGAAATTGTTTTAGCTGAAGCTGGGGCCTTTCCAATGGAAATGGTAGCGTTAATTCACTTATTAGGCTATTTGCAAAGAATAGAGAATATGGAAGAACATTGTTGGCCCAAAACTGTGGTGGAAGAAGAATTAACTAGAAGGAAGAACACGCGGATGAAACAAAATGTCAAGTGGATGGGAAAATGGGGGATCAACATGCAAGAGTGTCCAAGCAAAAAAGTCGAGATAAAAAGGTATGCAAAAGAGAAAGTCAAAAACACCATGTGGTTGAAGCAACTTGGTCGGAAGAGTGAGCACTATGTTTTTCATTTTAATCCTACTTGTGATCATGAACAAAATTTTTACATAGGGGTAGATATAAAATGGAAGGCTAAAATGCTGATAGCTCAATTGAGAACTAGCTCGCATCGTTTGAGATGTGAAACAAGAAGATGGAAAATACCCAAAGAGGGGTGGTCGGATAGAATTTGTTGTTTCTGCTCTTCAGGTTTACTGGAGACAGAGTGGCACTACGTTATGGAGTGCAAAGCTTATGAGGACATCCGATATTGTTACTCAGATTTTTTAAAAGTCAAATCGTTAGTGGCTTTGTTTGAAGAGGAAAAGATTGATAAAACAACAAGTTACCCGACCAAAATTCATAGTAGAAGAAACAAAATCAGGAAAGAGATTGAGAACAACAGTAGGTAGTTTGGTGCAGTGGTTTTGTTGTGTTGGCAAAGGCAGTTTTCCGGTTTTATCCCTTGGGTCCCATAGACTTGCTAGTCTCATGGACTTAATTAAAAATCATTCATTCATTCATTCATCCTAGTCTGTCATATCAAGCCTGCCTGGGGAGCCGACCAACATTATGGTAATCCTCCAAAATTTGCAACAATATCGATTCTCAGTGCTAGTAATAATACCGTGTCATACATAGAATGATAGCATTCATCACTCAAGCCAATGCTCGTGATAGGAAGTCATATATATATATATATATATATATATTACATTAATAACATAGTGAGACATAAAATTATCAAATCATTCTACATAAGTTGATAATTTTCCAAATAGTAGTTATTTATATATATGTCAAATCATTTAAAATCACTGGTCAGTCCTAAAACTTGTATGACTCTATTCTCAAGGCTTCCTTCAATACCTACAGCAATGGTCACCTACGGGGTGAGGAATACGAATTTCAAAGGATAATGACAGTTCTGTAATAAAGATGGATGGTGAAGTTCATCAATTGGGCATTCATGCTTCCTCCTAACAATACATGACTATTGAGCTAGGAGTTGTTGGATGCTATACCTAATCACTCACCCAACAGATGATCGCTGAAACATTCCTAATCTTTCCTTCCAATTCACTTAGCATGATTTTGTATGTTTCATTCGATCAAATTACTAGGCCATCCATCACTCAAATACGTACAAGACCAACTACCTACCACTAAGCTTCATCTGTAAATGCAATTGGTAGTTTTTAGGAACCAATCAATTCAGCGTTGTGTGGGATGAATTTCAATGATGGTGCTAAGAATGTTGTGCGGAACAATGCTTTGCAAGCGTCGATATAGCTTTCCCATGTTATGCTGATATCTAGCCTTTTGATTTCACTGGGTTCTAGAAAATCCAGTTGGTCTTAATGCTCTCAAGTTTCAGCACATGACTAATATCTCACTGATCAAGGTTTATCATATATTAACGAGGAAGGTGTTTTCTAGTGTGAAATTGGGCATATCTATTTCTTGTGTAATCCTATTGTTATACTAAGAAATGGATTTTAAGATAGGTTATTTCTTTGTTTTACTCTATCCTATATCCTGCTACAGAGAATAGTCACATACTATAAGACAACAAACCCTTGTGTCAATCTTGGCACGTTTTAGGTCTTAGATACAACCCTAGTATTAGTATGGATGGAAACCGTAATACAACAGTTGTTCACTTCAACAACATCATGAAACCAAGGCCTGATATTGCTATGAATCAATAACCAAGATATCCAAACTAAATATTTGGCCTATAATAAGGGGATTCATGCAGACACGCAATTCTGGCCAGTGGAAAAGCATTCAAGTAGCTGGAGGCAACTTTATGTTTGCTTGATACCATGACTACAAAAAAGTAAGGCTTTGAGATCAGCTTTGTTATCAACAAATCTCATAAGTTGCTTCGTAGACTGCACAAGGAGGTGTTCGAGAATAATGTCTTCCAATTTAAATCTGGGGATATGTTGCGCGTTTTCTGTAATATTAAGCTATTCTAGAACAATATGCTATGACCAGCTAGACTATATCCTGCAATCCGTCATTTGCTCTGGTTAAAAGAAAACTGTTAATAATTTTAGTTTTTATTTTTTTTATTTTTTTTACGCTTTTAAAATGGTTGCAGTGGAGAAAATGGGGGAGGGTGCCTCCAATATGGGAGTCATGGTTTGATGAACAATAGTGGAAACTACAACTACGATTGCTAAGAAGAATTCTCTACAATATTATTTTATTTTATTCCATATTTATCTATTTATTTATTTATTTTACATTTTTTGTACACGTCTAACTATCCCAAAACTCAACTCTAATAATTTTAGCAATGAAACTGAGGAGACTGAGATTTTGGTGTCACTAGAAGTTTTAGTCTTGAGCTAAGCGTTTTGCAGCCTTACGAGCTATTATTCTAGGCTAAAAATTTATTTCCACTCCAACAAAATACCAGAAAACAATTCCCTACTAACTCTTTTAATTTCTAAGATAGTTTTAAACCAAAATCTTCTTAGCTTATGTTATTCTACTAACCCTGTGAACAAAGAATTGTCTAATTTAGCTTATTTCAATAACAAAAAGATTAAAAGTCTCCATTAACCATAATTAGCCCTTCTATTCTTGTTAACAATGTAATAGAAACCTCACAATATATATTCCACAAACCAAATGTCTCCAAAGAAGGTAAATGACTCCAACATTTCTCTCAAGAATATTACAAGGTAAAGCTTCATAATGCAAGCATCTTTGAGAAGAGAATTTTCTTTCCTTCATTACAACAATTACCATTCTTTTACATAAAGCCCCATTATTACAGCAATACATAGGAACTAAATGATTACCCAACCCACGTATAAAGGCTTGCTCTCCACCCTATCGTAATGGCATCATGGAGCCTCGTGGGCGCTAGCCATACCCCCGAGCAAGGAATTTTTAACTCCATGATGATAAATGGAGTCTATTCTCAATTTTATAAAGGAATGAACTAACATAGCACAAATTACATGCATCTAGATTCTCTACTTTCAAATTTCAATCATGATCCATAAACTACACCACCTTCTTACTAACATTAAACAAGAGTAAATGAGAATAGGAAAAACTTATCTCTTTCTTTTAGGGTAAGGGATTGAACTCTTTTATCCATCTTTCCTCTCCATGCTAAGCCATCTTGAATCACTATCTTTTCAAGGATATGGACTCCTCTCCACTCAAGTTCTCCAAGAGGAGAAGTGGGTGACACCCCACTCATTCTTCCTCTCCAAAATATGTAGGGTTTTCAACTTGCAACCTTTGTGTGAGGAGGTGTGAAGTGTACCTACTTTCATCAATGAGAGTCCTTTCCCCATTAATGAGAACATGCATTTGAACAACCACACAAAATTCGTCACTCTCCATTATGAGAGCTTTTCAAGGGTTAAATCATGTTGTAGGAGCACTATTGTATGCCCATTTGACCTCTACTACTATGGTATAGACCCTAGGGGGTTTATTTTTGCACCCTAACCCAAAAATTTGACCAACAACTGTCATTAAAAGCCTACTCAAGGTCCCATCCGAGTTTCAAATTTAGCTAGGGGTTCCCAAGACCTAATCCCCACTTACACCTCACATGAATCACAACTAAATGCCCTCACAACCTTAGTCTTCCAATACATTAACTCTACTTGTTTCTAGGCCTCCATATGGGTCAAATTTGTATCCTTGAGAAGTCTTTTGATTTTCTCTCGATGGTCCTCCTTTCTCATGCTAACACCGTTACCTTCCTACACATTACCAAAATGATCATAAGTAACAATTGTATAACCCATTAATCTATTAATTGAATAGTCTAAACTTTAACTATATAATAATCCATTTAAAGTTTCACCTTCATGTTAGTGATATTAAAACATAATGTCAAAATGAATGTAAGATTCTTGCAAAAAGATCACCTTATTTATCATCCACAATACATCTAATCATCAATTCAAGAAAACCATATAACATTCTAGGTTTGGCATTAATCGTATGTGAAGCGAGGTCTTACTAGTTACATACATCAACGATAGGTGCAATGGAGAAATAAGCAGGTGTGGGGCTGGTGTATCCAGTATCAACACTGTGACCCTGCAATTTTATTAAAATCATAAAACTAAATTAGTTAATCTTTCATTTCAAAATCAAAATTTAATAAATTAAATTCAATCAACATGCTAACTTTTACCTGAGTATCAATGCCATAGGCCACATGCAAAATGTTAGTTGCCCTTTTCATCTCCATAGCTACATATGGATCCTGCATAGTAGCTTCCTGAGTGTCGGTGGGGTCATATGAACAAGTTGCCCTGCAAGATTGACACAAATGGGATCAAAGCCCAACACTTGAAGACTCCCTTGGATGACGCTATAGAATAGGGATAGCATGCTAGATGACAGTCTGGGCCAAAGAGCTAATGGCCTGTAAAGTCTCTATGTCAACACTCTCCTTCGTGATGGAAGGGATGATGATGTGCTCATGAGACAGCCTAGCAAGAGGTCTCCCTTGCTTCATAGGATCCTGCTGTGCACCAGGTCTATCCTTAGCTGACCCCCACCTCTGCCCTGGAAGTCCCTCATATCAAAATAATTTGGGATTTTGTTCACAATATAGTTTCCTTAGGAAATATTGCAGGACTTCACAATTGTTGCATGGTGGGTCATAAAAAACCATGTACCACCTATCCTAAAAAAAAATTTAATCTCTTGGTGGTGCCACCAATGAATAGGAAACCTCTTCGCATTGAGGGAGAGATTTGCATTTGACTGTGGGTCAGTGAATAATGCACACAAATCACCTTTTGTAATTTTTAAATCTTTTACATCTTTATATGATAATTTATCTTGGTAATAAGCCCTAGCCACTTGCCTCCTATCCTTCCAACCAGTTAATTGTTTGTTGATTGAATCTACATGTTTTAACATTTCTTTTAGTGAAGTTCCTAGGGTCATTCTTTCCATGGTTGAACCATTTGGATCGTTCAACCTCCTGATTAAATCCTCAATTTGTTTTTTATTGTTCTCAATTTCCCTCATTAACTTTTGTTGAGTGCAAGGAGGATGTTGAGGGATTGGTGGAGGAGATTGAGGTTGTGGTTGATTAACTTGAGGATTTTTTTGTTGTTGTTCTTGTTGTGCTTGTTCAGGATTTTGTTCCTCTTGTTGTTGTTGTGCTTCTTGAGGATTTTGAGGAGGGTTTGCAGGTTGATTAACATCTCCTAAAAATTCAAAAAATAAATATAAAAAAATAACCTAAAACTAACAAACTCAAAACAAAAAACAAACAATCCTTACCTCTCACACCTCCTAGTCAACGTGGTGGCATCCTCATGATGAAACAACAACCGTTGATGAAGAATTTTACAAAATACCTCCTCCCAGAATGTGAGGATGGAAAATTGGGGTTTTGGCTGCGGGTAAGAGAAAAAACACAGTGAAATGCAAGAATGAATTCAATTTGTTTTTTTTTTTTGCTTTTAATAGGTCATAATGCTAGCACGTTATAATGTGCTTGCATTATAACACATTCACATTATGGGCTCATTGTGGCTGAGCCTCAGACTCGGCACACCAAGCCATAATGCGAGTGCGTTATAACGTGCTCGCATTATGAGTTTTCAAAACTTTTTTAAAAACTTGGCCACAAATTGGCTACCCATCTTCATGCACCCGCCCAGTGAATGAGTCCCCCTAACATAGGACACCCCTTTCTTGGCATATTTGAAATGGGTTTTTGATGTTATTTCACCCTCGTGAAGCATGGTCCTAGGAAATTAGCTAGGACCCATTCACCCAAGGTGGAAAATAGGTCCTCCTCACATAGGAGACCCCTTTTTGAATTTAAGTGTGGTGGTATTTTAATGATTTTCAATTCTAGATCTGATGTTGGGTTGGTTTATTTGAATTTCAGGGTTAATCCTTAGATTTAGTATAAATATAAGGTTAATTCACATTGTTTCACCTAGCAAGTTCAAGTTATCATTAGAGCACTTTCACAAGATCATTATAGAGCAATTCAAGAGAATTTTCAAAGACATTCAAAGGAAAATTATCAAGAGTTTATTGCAACAATTCAAGGTCATATCATCATGTCAAAGGAATACTGCATCAAGCATGAGTTTGAGCTAGTATGCTAATGTAGCATTGGAGATCCATTTTGCAAGCATAGTTTCACATCCAATTTTAGATCAAGATCTACATTCTATATGGCCACTTCATGTTAGTTTGTAGATTTACATTCCAAGACATCTCCCAAGGTATTATCATTGCATATTTCATGTTTCTTGCTTCTCTTTCATTATTTCATCATAAGGTTTGACCAAGGAAAACCCCTATCCTCTAAAAATCAACAAGTTTTTCTCCTCTTGAATGTGTTTTTGTAGATTTATAGGTTGAAGATCAAATGGCGAATAAATTTGAAGCAAAATTGTCAAGTTGCAAAGTTGCAAAGTTGTCACCTACATTGCAAGAACATGAAAATGAAGCTACAAAATTTATTTCAGGTTTTCGAGAGTTGATCACCAAGGAGCTGAGAATGCAGATCTTGAAGAACAAAACCTAGATCTCAGTTTTCAGAAACCCTAACAAGGACCCATTCGCCACTAAATGTGAATGAGTCCTCTGTGGCTTAAAAACAACCTTCTTGCAGCAAGGTACAAACCATTCTAACCTCTCGAAACTTCCCTCATTGTTGCTATAGTAGTTAGGATTGATTTCTGATTATTATTTGCATCATATCATTCACATAATTGCATACTTGTTGGAGAGAATTAGTGGTTCATCATCTTGATAAATTCATTTTGATGCAAACCCTATTCCCCCCCTCATAAACAAATAATAACATCCACACACCAACGTCTCACATCAACCATGAACAAAACATCAACTATATATAAAATCAAACCAATGTCTCTAGAATTATATTAGCTACGCCTCACAAACATATTTGTTATGTTTAGTCATGTCCCATATAAGAGATATGTCTCTCCATAGATGTTATCTATTTAAGGATATTTGAATCAATTTATTTAAAAATATGTAGAGAACTTATAACATCAATTTAAGCTCTTCGATTTTCTACATGGTATTAGAGCTAAGAGAACCTAAAGTTTCAGAGGTTTGAGAAAAATATATTCGATCCTATGATTTACTTTCTTTGAAGGATTTTCTCAAGACAAAAATTTTGTAGCAAGATGCAAGGAAAATACATGTAAATTTTCCATAAAGTTTTAAAGAAATTTTGTAGATTTCTTGTATATTGGAGAGGTTGTAGCTATAAGGTGATTTGCGGGTTTTGATTATTTTCCAAATATTACAAAGTGAAGGTAGGTGTTGCAAACAAATTGTCTAAAGATAAGTAAAGTCATAGGAGAGTAAGGATAGGATTAATAAAGAAAAACCATCACCTCAAAGAAGTAAATGTAGCTGGAGTGAAGTTGTATTCTATCAAGTTGTAGTAGAAGTATTATGTAATATTTAAGAGGATTCTAAGCCACTGCCAATGAAGGAGAAAAATCAGCTAAGGAATAAGTCACAACATAAGCCACATATAATAAGGAACATAGCGATGAAAAGGATGTCATGACAAAGGAAATAGTTATCCTCCGTAATCAAATCAAAGTCTTAGATTGAAGTACTCATACAAAAGCATTTTCACCCTTTAAAAAGGAAAATGATAGTGTAATCATAGGTTGTACATAAAGATAATATATGTTTGAATCTAAGATTAAAGAATAATGAAAGGTGTCCATCTTATTTGAATAATCATCAAGTTTGGAGAGGAGTTCACAGCTGAGATATCATTTTAAAATCTTAGTATTTGATAGGTTACCGCATAAGCATTCTTAGCCCTTAAGGGATCATTGCCACCATTAGAAGAAGTCACCAATTTTAGTTTACAAAGATGTCACCAAATTGAAAAGGAGATCTGTCAAAGTCACTATCTAAGACGAAAGGATCATTTGATGATATAAAGTTGAACCTTAAAGGAAGATTTCGTAATAATTTTAAGCATCTAAGTTTCTTAAGTCATATTTCTCTATTCAAGTACATAAGATTAAATTTTAGTATCCAAAAATTTTATAGGTGTGGAAAGTAAAGTTACCACCAAAAAAAATAAAGTATAGTGGGTAACTACCAAAGAAAATTAGTATCAAAGTAAAGGAACAATTGGTCACAAAAAAATAGATTGAGGGTTTGAAAGGCAAGCCCAACCAATGTCAAGAATATAGAAGTTGAGAATATTGATTATAGTTGAGGTCAACGATGACATTACAACTATTAAAATAATTTGTAGATATGAAAAATAAAAGTATTGTAACTTTTTAAAAATATTTACAATATTTGATGAAGTTAATACTATTTGTTGAAATAGAAGTTTGAAGAGATACAAAGTGGTAGATCATTTTGAATTATAAAATATTGAAGGTGCATGAAACCACTAAAATCAATCACCACCAAGTACTACATAAGTGGTTCTTCTGTGATTAAAATTTAATTATATATAAGGAAGTTTTTTTTCAATGGGAAAGATTGGTAAAAGAGAAAAGAAAGAGAAAATAAAATTAATGTGTAAAAAGAATATTTTGGAAGAAGAGCTCTAGAATATTAGAAATAAAATAGAATTAGAAGAGGAAAATAGGTCACAAAAGGAAGATATATTGAAATTGAGAGAAGAAAATAATTTGTTTGAATCAACTACTTGAAGCTTACATAAATGAAAATCAATGTCTAAAGTCTAAGTTGACATTATGTAATGTTTCATGTGATACAAATGATTTGTGTTATTCATTAGATGAATTTATTGATAAATGTGATATAACTAAAGCCTATTTTGATAAAAAGTGTAAGGAAGACGACAATGTTTTTGAATCTCCAACTCTTGCTAGTTGTGAACATAATGACAAAGAATGTTCTCCAAAGAATGTTGGATTTAAGAAAATGAAAATAATTGAATACGAAGGATTTTTTTTTGGGAAAATATGAGAAAGGAATTATAGAGCCCATTGAGCCAATATTGAGGCCAAAGAATGAAGGCCTTGGATATGCTAGTAAAAATAAAATTGATGTTACATGTGTTATAAGTTTAAACAAATTATCTCAAGGAATATAGTGCATATGATGTTCTCGTTGTCATAGGCATGTACATAGAAAAGAGTTGTGTTGGGATCTTCATCTTTGTAGTATCTATGAATTGAAGAATCATTATGATGAATTGTGTTGGAACAAAAAGTGGAAGAAACAACCTCTAAAAGACAGTATACAAATGGATTTGGATGGATTGATGTATCTAATTGGAAAAAGGTCACAAATATGTTCAAAATTTTGTAAAGCATAAATATTCTTATGTCAGAAAAAATAACAATCATTCAAGGTCAGATATCATCTTAGAAACCATATAATTTAATTTATGATTTTTGACTAATAGAAGGGCTACTTGAATTCTATCCATTTAGTGACATGAGATTTTTAGTTGGAACACTCATATATGTGTAATAAGTACCATTGATCACAAATATCATTACTAAATATAAAAATAGTTATAGTGTTGATCATAGAGATTATTGAACATGAATGGTTGTAATGTTGATCACAAAGATCATTGTTGAACCTAAAAATTTATAGTATTGATCATATAGATCATTGTTGAAATGTTTTATCATTGATCACAATTTTTTTTTTAAAAATGTGAAGGTTTTGATTGAAAATATCATCAAGTTGAAAAGTTTTATCGTTGATCGCAAAGATTGTTTCTAAATTTGTGAAGGTTTTGATCATAAATATATATCATTGTTGAAATTGATCACAAAGATTGTTCCTAAATTTATGAAGGTTTTGGTTGCAAAGATCATTGTTGAAATTGATCATAAAGATTGTTTCTAAATCTATGAAGGTTTTGATCATAAAGATTATTAGGAATGCTTCACTTCCTTTATCGATATAACTACCACTACTGAATTTGACACCATTTTCTAACGGATGTTCATTGGTTCTACAAATCTTTGTCGGAAAAGCGACGAAATGACAAAAATATTTTCGTCGTTGTTTTTTCGTCGCAAGTCCGACGACGAATTAAACGTCAAAATAACGACATAGATTCGTCGGTTGTCGACATCATCAAATGAGTCAGATGTTCATCAGAATATCGACAACAACTTCATGTATCCACCAACAAATTACAACCAAAATGCAATTACAATGGCTCTTCTGAACTGTCGAAAGAACAACAGACGTTCATCGCAATTTTGACGAAATGGGCAAGTATTTACGATGAAGCCTTCGTTGCAGCTAAGCAACTTTGTCAGACCTTTTATGTGATTTGTCGGTGGCGTTTGTCGAAATTGCGATGAAATGGGCAAGGAGTTACAACGAAGCCTTCGTCGCAGTAAGCAACTTCGTCGGAACTTTTCTATGATTCGTAGGTGGACTTCGTCGAAATTGTAACGAAATGTACAAGGAGTTATGATGAAGCCTTCGTCACAATTGTAGTAACTTTGTCAGATCTTTTTTGTGATTCGTCGGTTGAGTTCGTCGAAATTTCAATGAAACAATGCAATTTTTTTTTAAAAAATACTCATTGAAATGTACCATCGGTGAGAGATTAATCAAGTCGCGTCCCTTCGTATTCAAATCTCGGGCAATTATTTTATTTGGTCATTTTCCATGTTTATTAGACACTTGCTAAGACGTCATGTAGTTTCGCTGACGCCTTGAGTCTCTTCGACAGTGAATATTACATATCGCTTTGGTGTCACACAGTCTCATCGATGTTCTGAGTCTCACGGATAGCCAATAGATCATATGTCGCTATGGTGTCATGCAGTCATACCGATGTTCTGAGTCTCCCTGAGAATTATTCCTTCAGTCTTAAGTGTATCGCTGCGATTCTCACCAATGATAACTTATCGCTGTGAGAAAATGAATGTAAGTAGAGAAAATTTTGCATACCTGCAGATGGTACAAAATTCCATGGTTAAGTCGAAGCCTCCCATCAACAACAAGATCCAAATATCAGTGTATCTATCTCAATCAAGCCTCTAAACCCTTCAGAGCTGTCAATTTTTCCACTAACTTGTTATGCACAAAAGTCAAATTTTAGAGTTATGTCACCACTAAAAACAAAAGAAATAGAGCTTTGAAACCAAATCCACACATAACACAATGTGTCATTCATACAAATCCATACAAACAAACTAAACTCAGAACATTGTAATGGAAACAACTTCAAATTATGATGCAGAGCATGGATTCAGGGTCTAAAGAATCATTTTTCTGCCACCATAGTGAAAATTTAGCACTTTCTTTCATCTTTGCATATTGGTTTGATGCTTCAAATGATGCATTTCTTATATTGAAAAGTGCATTACCTTTTTGAGCTTCTCTTTGTTTCGAGAATAGTTTAATATTCTCTACTTAACAGGGCCAACCACGTGACGGTGGAAGCTCATTTGGCCCCTCCCCCCCCTCACATCACTTTGAATTCCCCATACCCAATCATATAACATTAATCATTCATTCATCCATTAATAACATATAACATTCATTCGTTCATCCATTAATAACATATAACATTCATTCATCCATTAATAACATATAACATTCATTCATTAACATATAAAATTCATTAATTAACATATTCACATTCATTAATTAACATATAATATTCATTCTTTCAGTTTTTACATATTATCAAAAATATGGTTGTCATGATATGATTACAATCACTTTTTTTTTGTTTCTTTTTTAAAGCTACAAAAATTTGAAGTGGAGTATCATTTTCTAAATCAATATTTGTCCCCCCTTTAGTTGTTCTCTGCTCATGATCTTAATGTATGCCTAGTCGCACTCATGGCCGTGGATGCCTTTGCAAGGGGGTCCTGCAATAAGAAAGAAATTTTAAATTGATATTTTATTATTATTGTTACAAGTATTTCATTAATTAAAAGAACATTAGAGTGGTTCTCTTTACCTAATGGGTCCACATCATGTTCCTGAACTTTGTTATAGACTCATGCTCAACATGTTGAACACCCTCTAAATCCTGATCTACAGTTGAAACACGAAAGGTTACATTAATTAATACACCAATTGAAATTAAATATGTTTAAGAGAACATGAGAGTGGTCCTCTTTACAGATGGGGCCACATCATGTTCCTGATCTTCTCTAGCCTAATCATGCTCAAAACGTTGATCACTCTCTACATGCTCTAAAGTTGAAACATGAAAGGTTACATTAATTAATACACCAATTGTAATTAAATATGTTTAAAAGAACTTTAGAGTGGTGCTCTTTACCTAATGGGGCCACATCATGGTCCTTATCTTCTCTAGCCTGATCATGCTCAACATGTTGATCACGCTCTACATGCTCTAAAGTATCGGGATGCACACCATGACCCTCATCTGCAGGTTGTGCTCCACCCTCACCAGGCTACATTCCAATGTCATGTGCAGTATTATCATTGCTTCAATGTTTAAAACAAATAGGCATGTAATTACTTTATGGTGGAAATTAATATTGAATAGATTGCACAAGTATTCAATTTTAAATAAACTTTATTGAGTTTATTTACCTATGTGTCGAATGTAGTGGAAGGTTGTGTTTGCCCAGTCAAGACTCTTAGGCATTCAGCCACGACTCCATAGCCTTGCTGGAAGGAAATCTTCAGTCATCTTCTGTGGGAACTCTATTGAATTGAGTGCCCTACATTTTTTTGCATAAGATCATGAATTTTGCTTCTATGGTGTGATAAAACCAAAATTGTTTTCAATTTATTATTTGGATACTATATTTCATTTATTGATACTTACAATTTGTGCGGCTAATTTCATATAACCACTAGAGCCAAGTTTGTGCTGCCCTTTTTTTTCTAGTCTTGCCTTTGTTGCCTTCGATGTGCCAGGAAGCCTATGAAAAGTTTGAAATACGTTAGATTATGTAAAAAGAAAGAGTAATCAGTATACAATTACATTGTTGATAGTATCACATACCTTCCTTGGCCCAGTGGTGTCTTTCCTTTTTTCTTTTCAGCCTTCTCCTTTCCATCTGACACCAGGTCCTTCCACTCCCTCTCCGAATCATGGGGGGACATTCATACTTTTTGTTCTTCTCTAAATGTGACCTATATTGGTCCCTCACATACTTTAGATGGGTACTAGCTTTCTTAAGGACCTTGGTTCGGTTGAATGTTTTATCACCTGAACAACACAACTAAACGGTTAATGAGCTCATCTTTTAAATCTTGATTTTGGGCATTCCACCGTGTACATATGGTGGGCCCAAGAGCTCCAATGTAATATCACTTAGATGTTTATAAAAAACATCATTTCCTACAAAATGATCATGGGATCAATAGTCTAAAAAGAAGCGATCAATAGAAGTAAGAATTTCCAATTGGATTATATATAATAATAATTAAAACATTTTAAAGTACCTAGGACCTTCTCTATCTTTATGGGAATGAAATCCTCGGTCACCACAAGTGTGACTGGAAATGTTCCCGTACTAGTAATACGGGAATATCCAGGAAATGCTGCTAAAACATTACTAGTACTAGTGGCCTCTGCATCCCTAGGTACATGTCTTGACGCATGTTCTGGCATGTGTTCACTGCCAGAGGGTGCATTAATAGATGCTTGCATGGTATGTGTTGCCAAAATTTCAGATGACAATATAGGCATGGATGATGGGGTTAGATAATGTGATGTATGCATAGGAAGATCAGGATGGACACTTGTACCAACCCCTACTTCTCGGGTAGCACTTGCAGTACCCTGATCATGGCCAGGAGCATCACGAGGAGGAAAATAACCCTGTAAAAACAACACATATTTTAGTTCATGACATAAAAGAGTACAAAATATAATTAAAGACCTCATGACAACTTACTTGCAAGTTTTGTAATCTCTCAGTCAATATTTTAACCCTTTCTCTTATCTCATCTATTTGAGGCACTATGAATATCAACTTAACCATTTCTTCATTACATTTTTTTTGGATCTTCTTTATCGTATCGAGAGGGTTTGGTCAATAAGTGATGTCATCATCACAAAATATTTACTGCACCTCACTATGGATGCTTTCCTCTACTGCTGGTGCCTTTCCTCGATCAGTCGATTGCAACAAGAATATTAAAAACACTATCAAAATTAACCCAATAAACTTATGAAAAAAACATAATAATAAAACATTTTGCTCATATCTAATTTGTACAATTACAATGAGGTAAACCTATCAGGTAGAAGCGCATGAAGATACATCATGATCTGTGCTCTAGGCCAGAGCCTTCTCCATACAATCAATGTCCTGCTATGACAAAAATTAAATATAAAAAAACATTACCGAAATGAAACCAATAGACTTACAAAAAAAACCATAAGAATAAAATGGTATATTGGAGTCATTAATTGGAGGTTGGGTAAAATGGTACATAGTACGTACCACCCCCATAGTAACTTTGTTTGTAACTAAGCGATTCAAATTGTAATCGACATAACTCTTCCCCGCTAGCTATTGATTTTATTGCACGCACGTAATACACGCTTCATACCAAATATGCAATTGGGTTGCTTATTTGTTGACCTAGGTCATGTACTGCTTATAAACCCTACAATATTCCCTGATGCTTTTGGCCTTCCGTCAATGTACATAGCCACTCCTTTATTTTGATCCTTATCTTTAGTTGTATATAATTTGCTGACAGTGCATACCTACACATACTTCATGTATATCAAACCAACTGCATCCAATCTTTGTAATTGTAACAGGGTCTGACATACTCCATCAATTTAGTAACTTTTTTGTAACATACCTTTATGTCATCCATGCAAAATAAGCCCAAACCATCTAATGACGATGGTGATATGCGATATATCCTCTCGTTGACACAAAAATCAGTGTTTATTGGAGGAAGTTCCTTGGGTACCCATTGTTTCTGTAGATGCTTGTACGTCAAGGGCACCTCAATGTCGCCTATGCTCTCATACCATAAGAACATGACTCCCCTTCAGCAAGAAAAAATTCCATGCATTTATGGAATTTTCTTCTAATCTTTTGACCTCTAGTTGATCTCCCTCTTTTAGACATACTACATGTCTCGCTTTCCTCTTCTCTTCCTAAATTTCCCTTGCTCGAGGAAGACAGATCTGACAAATACCTATTTGGTGGTACCTACACTCATAAGGATGTTGATGAAGTTCTTTCATGGTGATGTGATCCCAAGGTGACATTATGATTAATCTATCATTTCATCGCTAGAATTTCACAGGTTATAAGGTAATCAAGTCTTGATAGATTGAGTTATTGTTACTACCGGCCCAAATGTGTCCATCACAAATCAAATCTACTTAACGCTTAACTCCCAAACTTTGTGTAACAAGTGTTAAATGTGACTATGGTCCACCAGTTACACAACCAAGGCCTCAAATGTATTCTCTAATTGTAATCAAAGGACTTTTCTCTTCATTCAAGTAAATAAACTTGAAGGGAAATACCACCAAGTGGTTTATTGGACACCTACATGACTAAAAAAAGTAGCAAATTTATATTTAATTTCCATATGTCTAAGTGGTTAACGGGGAGGGAGTGTGTACTAGGCCTGGTTAAGTCATCATAAGTTTACGCTTTGGCAATAATTTTTTTTTAAGTCATATTAAATTTTCCTATGTCTAATTGCTAGGAGATTTTTGGTATGTTTTAAGGTAGGATGATTGATGAAAGAGCCCAAAGACTAGCCTTTCTCCATGGTATCCAGGTACACATAGCAGCGGTCTTCTCTTATACGGTTGGACATGATTTAAAGAACTTAGCTAGGAATTATTCATTTAACCTAAGGTTTTCTCATAATGCCATCATTGGAAAAGTATGATCAAATTCTTATATTATGAAGAATTGGTCTATGTGCCTCTAGTAATCACTATAAATGTTTGTAAGGATAAAATGACTAATTGCATCAGGTAGGAGAGAATCAACTTTGACCTCTTCAAAGATTATATTCCTCTATTCATAATTTTTAAGGGTTGTGTGTGGAGGAGGTTATCACTACCAAGAAGGGAGGAGACCTTTCCTTGTATTCTTTTATAATTTTCATAATTCTTATTTATTTTACACTTACATTTACAAATACACATACATATGAATTTACTGTTTTCATTTATTTCTCATGTAGTTTAATAGTTTGATCGAGTTCATATTATATGTGTTGAAGACTTTAGAATTTCAATTACATTAATTTATGGATATGTTGTATCTATAACACTATAAAACCATATGCTCTTTGCATTTACACTTGCATTTAGAAATACACATTTATATACATAGATATAGATTTCTTTAATGATATGTTGCATTTATTATTCTAGGAGAGCATCCAGTAATTGCATTTACATTTACATTTAAAAATACATATACATACATATATATGTGTGTGTGTGTGTGTGTGTGTGTGTGTGTATGTATATCATTTATATTAAGTGTTCAAAAACAACCCATTAGGTCTGCACATGGATAAAAATTCATAAAATCAAATCTCCCATACATGTTTTGTTGAAACCTAGGCTTGAACCTCTCATTTCACATGCTTTTCTTCACAAAACTATTGAGGATAGCAGCTATACCTTCTTTATTTATTATCCTACGCCCTATTCATGCATCCTACAATTACAACAGTATCCATGGGGCCTCTTACACAAGCTACAGTAATCACAAAAGTGTAAGAGCCGCTTTATATCATTTGGACTAAAACCCTCAAACAGGGTAACCGATTATGATTTGTTGGTGAGTCAGATGGACAAAAAATCACAAAGGACCACCCTGAGTCTTTGTTATAGCCAATCAAAGAAGCACGCACAAACCCATAGTGTCAAGGTGAATGAGGTGATCAATTTTGATTGGCCAACTAATGAAGAGTACTAGAAATGGGTAAATGTATATTTAACTGAGGAAGAGTGAAAAGGAGTAGGCTGCTAATGGTTGAAAAATCAGTTGTTGTAGTTACAATAGATTCCAGTGTTGTTTTTTGGTGACAATCTAGGCGCGGAATTCTTGAAGTTCTTTGTTGCTGCATCAACCATTCTCAGCGGGCATGATGAACAAGAAGATTCTCTGGGGAGATTGCTGTTGTGACAAATTTTTGGAATATCACAAGGCGGTCCAATTGGCTGGTGACACGTGTGCTTTCTGGCCCGATGCTTGTTTGCTCCTTCTTTTTCTATAAGAAGGATTTCAAGGCCAGAAGTACGGATTAGCAAGTTAGATATTTTGGTCGAAGTTCCAGATGAAGTCAGCAGAAAGCAAATTGTAAAGTCTGATGGTTTTAGGGAAAATGCAATTTAGGTTTTGAGTCATTCTGTAGTAGGTTTTGACCATGTAGATTTATGTTTTATGATAGTACCGCATTTGAAGATTACATTAATTCAAACTCATGTCTCTCCATTGTACAAGCATACATCCGAATTTTGAATAAAATGATCAAGGGTTGTTTCGTTCATCTCATTGTTGTGGTGTGTATGATTCTTGTTTTAGGTTTAATTCAAGGAGTTAATTAAAATGCTTGAATGGGATTGTAGGTGGATATGTTTTGTATAAGGATTTGATAAGTAGTATTGGGTTAGAATACATATTGATGAGATTGTAAAGCAATGTTATTAATGATCTTATATGGTATGTGTTAAATCTGTCATAAACCCTTAGATGCTTATAAATTTGACTCCTCCAATGGATATATGGCACTGATCTAAGTTGTACTTATTTGTATGGTTTAGTATTTGTTTTCCTTTACCTAGAGCTTTCTACAAATTACAAATCAATGACTATCTTATACTGTGAAATTTTGTTGTAGTTATCTCATGCTCCAAATAGTTGATAGTATGGGAGTTTTTCCAAGACCTGAGGCTGGTGGATAAAAATTTGAAAGGCTGAGCTATTTTATTTTTTCTGTCTTATCTTATACCATTTTACTTTAGAATGGGGTGCCAATGTACAAGAAGATCTTTGGAACCAGGCATGAAAAATTGAAGGTTAAAAGA
>VDFB02058242.1:74093468-74109511 GCA_007258455.2 Sequoia sempervirens | reverse complement strand
ATGTTATATGGTTTTCTTGAATTGATGATTAGATGTATTGTGGATGATAAATAAGGTGATCTTTTCGCAAGAATCTTACATTCATTTTGACATTATGTTTTATTATCACTAACTTGAAGGTGGAATGCACTCGTATACTATGGGATAAAAATTGAAACTTTAAATGGATTATTGTATAGTTAAATTTTAGACTATTCAATTAAAAGATTAATGGGTTATACAATTGTTACTTATGATCGTTTTGGTAATGTGTAGGAAGGTAACGGTGTTAGCATGAGAAAGGAGGACCATCGAGAGCAAATCAAAAGACTTCTCGAGGATACAAATTTGACCCATATGGAGGCCTAGAAACAAGTAGAGTTAATGTATTGGAAGACTAAGGTTGTGAGGGCATTTAGTTGTGATTCATGTGAGGTGTAAGTGGGGATTAGGTCTTGGGAACCCCTAGCTAAATTTGAAACTCGGATGGGACCTTGAGTAGGCTTTTAATGACAGTTGTTGGTCAAATTTTTGGGTTAGGGTGCAAAAATAAATCCCCTAGGGTCTATACCATAGTAGTAGGGGTCAAATGGGCATACAATAGTGCTCCTACAACATGATTTAAGCCCTAAAAAGCTCTCATAATGGAGAGTGACGAATTTTTTGTGGTTGTCCAAATGCATGTTCTCATTAATGGGGAAAGGACTCTCATTGATGAAAGTAGGTACACTTCACACCTCCTCACACAAAGGTTGCAAGTTGAAAACCCTACATATTTTGGAGAGGAAGAATGAGTGGGGTGTCACCCACTTCTCCTCTTGGAGAACTTGAGTGGAGAGGAGTCCATATCCTTGGAAAGATAGTGATTCAAGATGGCTTAGCATGGAGAGGAAAGATGGATAAAAGAGTTCAATCCCTTACCCTAAAAGAAAGAGATAAGTTTTTCCTATTCTCATTTACTCTTGTTTAATGTTAGTAAGAAGGTGGTGTAGTTTATGGATCATGATTGAAATTTGAAAGTAGAGAATCTAGATGCATGTAATTTGTGCTATGTTAGTTCATTCCTTTATAAAATTGAGAATAGACTCCATTTATCATCATGGAGTTAAAAATTCCTTGCTCGGGGGTATGGCTAGTGCCCACGAGGCTCCATGACGCCATTACGATAGGGTGGAGAGCAAGCCTTTATACATGGGTTGGGTAATCATTTAGTTCCTATGTATTGCTGTAATAATGGGGGTTTATGTAAAAGAATGGTAATTGTTGTAATGAAGGAAAGAAAATTCTCTTCTCAAAGATGCTTGCATTATGAAGCTTTACCTTGTAATATTCTTGAGAGAAATGTTGGAGTCATTTACCTTCTTTGGAGACATTTGGTTTGTGGAATATATATTGTGAGGTTTCTATTACATTGTTCACAAGAATAGAAGGGCTAATTATGGTTGATGGAGACTTTTAATCTTGTTGTTATTGAAATAAGCTAAATTAGACAATTCTTTGTTCACGGGGTTAGTAGAATAACATAAGCTAAGAAGATTTTGGTTTAAAACTATCTTAGAAATTAAAAGAGTTAGTAAGGAATTGTTTTCTGGTATTTTGTTGGAGTGGAAATAAATTTTTAGCCTAGAATAATAGCTCGTAAGGCTGCAAAACTCTTAGCTCAAGACTAAAACTTCTAGTGGCACCAAAATCTCAGTCTCCTCGGTTTCATTGCTAAAATTATTAGAGTTGAGTTTTGGGATAGTTAGACGTGTACAAAAAATGTAAAATAAATAAATAAATAGATAAATATGGAATAAAATAAAATAATATTGTAGAGAATTCTTCTCAGCAATCGTAGTTGTAGTTTCCACTGTTGTTCATCAAACCATGACTCCCATATTGGAGGCACCCTCCTCCATTTTCTCCACTGCAACCATTTTAAAAGCGTAAAAAAAAAAAAAACTAAAATTATTAACAGTTTTCTTTTAACTAGAGCAAATGGCGGATTGTAGGATATAGTCCAGCTAGTCATAGCATATTGTTCTAGAATAGCTTAATATTATAGAAAATGCGCAACATATCCCCAGATTTAAATTGGAAGACATTATTCTCGAACACCTCCTTGTGCAGTCTACGAAGCAACTTATGAGATTTGTTGATAACAAAGTTGATCTCAAAGCCTTACCTTTTTGTAGTCATGGTATCAAGAAAACATAAAGTTGCCTCCAGCTACTTGAACACTTTTCCAGTGGCAAGAATTGCGTGTCTACATGAATCCCCTTATTATAGGCCAAATATTTAGTCTGGATATCTTGGTGATTGATTCATAGCAATATCAAGCCTTGGTTTCATGATGTTGTTGAAGTGAACAACTGTTGTATTATGGTTTCCATCCATACTAATACTAGGGTTGTATATAAGACCTAAAACGTGCCAAGATTGACCCAAGGGTTTGTTGTCTTATAGTATGTGACTATTATCTATAGCAGTATATAGGATAGAGTAAAACAAAGAAATAACCTATCTTAAAATCCATTTCTTACTATAACAATAGGATTGCACAAGAAATAGATATGCCCAATTTCACACTAGCAAACACCTTCCTTGTTAATATATGATAAACCTTGATCAGGGAGATATCAGTCATGCACTGAAACTTGAGAGCATTAAGACCAACTGGATTTTCTGGAACCCAGTGAAATCAAAAGGCTGGATATTAGCATAAGATGGGAAAGCTATATCGATGCTTGCAAAGCATTGTTCCGCACAACATTCTTAGCGCCATCATTGAACTTCATCCCACACAGCGCTGAATTGATTAGTTCCTAAAAACTACCAATTGCATTTACAGATGAAGCTTAGTGGTAGGTAGCTGGTCTTGTACGTATTTGAGTGATGGATGGCCTGGTAATCTGATCGAATGAAACATACAAAATCATGCTAAGTGAATTGGAAGAAAATATTAGGAATGTTTCAGCGATCATCTGTTGGGTGAGTGATTAGGTATAGCGTCCAACAACTCCTAGCTCAATAGTCATGTATTGTTAGGAGGAAGCATGAATTCCCAATTGATGAACTTCACCATCCATCTTTATTACAGAACTGTTATTATCCTTTGAAATTCGTATTCCTCACCCCATAGGTGACCATTGCTATAGGTATTGAAGGAAGCCTTGAGAATAGAGTCAGAAAAGTTTTAGGACTAACCATTGATTTGAAATGATTTGATATATATATAAATAACTACTATTTGGAAAATTATCAACTTATGTAGAATGATTCGATAATTTTATTTCTCATTATGTTATTAATGTACTATATATATATATTTGACTTCCTATCATGAGCATTGGCTCGAGTGATGAATGCTATCATTCTCTGTATGACACGGTATTATTACTAGCACTAAGAATCGATATTGTTGCAAATTTTGGAGGATTACCATAATGTTGGTCGGCTACCCTAACAAGCATGATATGAAAACTAGAGTTAATTATGGCAGGAGTTATGGCCTAGATTTTTCAATAAGCGGATGCATTCCCTATATTTGGCTAGCTTCGAGACGCAACATCCTGGTCTAAGTGTTGCAAGTAGGGAGGTAAGTGGCTAGAGTAAATTCCATGTTACCACGAGTCTAGTAAATTTTCAACAACCCTCTGCTCAGTCATTATTAAAGGTTCAATCAACATTGGTGGGAGCTGTTAAGTAAGCCGCATTGGCATGGAATGACATGAGTTGCAAGTCATTATCAAATAATAATGGATACTGCCTAAACCGTTGTAATACCACCTATAGGAGACTCGTCAAAAATCATATGCTAAGTAATCATACTGTGGAAGTAGGTGCAACGGTTTCTAAATCTTTCGTATTGAATGTTTTTCTTTTTTTCAAATCTATTTGAATAGATGGGCACATATATAGGGAAGAACGAGTACTTGAAAACATAGTAAATGTAACATAGAAGAATTTAAGAAAAGTAGCGATGAAGTAAGCTTTCTTTATTTTCATTTATGCTAAAAAAAAAGTCTTAAAGAGCAGTATACTCTACGTATCCCTTTATTCTCTTACTCTTAAAAATAAACTACAATGATAAAAGAAAATCAATTCTCTCTCTTACTAGAAAAGTAGTAAGGAATATTTACTTTTTCTTTAGTTTAAAAATATATGTATTCATCTTTAGAATTTAAATAACCATTTTATCTAATTTAAATGTGGAAAGCTAGGTTAACAATATTGATTATGATTTCCTTGTATAAAGTGAAAATTAGTATTTAAAGGTAATATATATAAGTATATATTATATTTTATTTACATTTATATGTAAAAAAACAAATTATTAATTATGAGTTTTCATAAGTGATGTTATAATATATTAATATGAAATAAAATAATTAATTAAATAAATAATAGTTAAACATAAATTTAAATATGTATATAACATTTCATATATGGATAATAAAATAATATTTGTAACATTTGAACTTAGATTTAAGTACAATTAGAAAGAAAAGAATTGTTTGGGTTTTCTAATGAAAATTATAGGTGTGACACTAATATTAAACAAAGGAAGATTAATAGTTTTGAGATTATACATGGGTGAAATAATGTGTCCATATCAAGGGATTAACAATTTAGATAATTAGTATGCCCAATTAAACCAATTTGTGTGGTAATTAACTTAATTAGTTAAACTCCAAGCAAGAGGCTTAATATTAAATATTATTTTAAACCACTTGTATTAGCACCAAATTTAGGAGAGTATTGTATAAGTAACTCGGTAAACTGCAAGGTGTACCTACCACTTAACCACTCAAGATATCGTTTAATAAATTCTTAACTCCTTTAAACCTAACCAGTTGTGGGTGATCGATGTTTCTCATCTCCTTGGGGTTTGGAGATGGCTAAGCCTTGTATATGATGATAAAATGTGGGCTAAGGGCAATGTCAAGCTCATAGGTACCATACCTCTATTAAACCATCATCTCAAAATGGCAGCCTAGAGTTATTAATAAATTACAAGAAGAGAGGTATCTACACAAATATAAACTTATGACTCCTTATTAGGGATTAGAAAGTTAAATTATCCAATCCAAGACTTGTGATTCTAGAGTATCTAAAGGGGAGCATATTTGATTAAAAGAATAAACATCATTACTTTTAAATTCATGAATTATCTTCATGAAGATGCACAACTCATATCGTGTTTTGTGTTAGGCCTTAAACACTTAAGGGTGTTAATTATCTTAAGTAATAGTTTAAAAAAAAAAAATTGTTACAATTTCTAGCAAAAATTTGGAGCATGAATTCTAATGAGGGCTCTAATTCAAACCCCTTAAAATATTATTTTTTTTCATTAACTTCAATATGTTTCATCAACCGTAGTTTGATTGAACCATAGGTTCAACTAACACCTTAATGGATTATTCAAACATGCATGTTTGAGCTAACCCCTTAGCTAGTGGAATCACACAAAAATGGATTTTCCATAAAATTGTAAACCACTATTGTGGCTTCACCCAACATCCAAAGTTTTATGTCCATTCACTTTGTTTTAATTTCTATTTTCATTCCAAATTGAGTCGGTATTCACAATGATAATTCACCATAACATACTAATCAACATGAACAAAACATACAATTGAAATATTTAATTTTCCCAATATTGTTCATCTTAAACACTTACAAGTCCTATAGGAGGGTACATAGGTGCATTTATATTTAAATCTTGGCAAGTAAAAATCTATAAACTAGGCTATTTAAACTTCTTCATAATCAAATGCATCATTCACATGAGGTTACATATTGCTGAATCATTTTAACAACATAGTTATTCCCTTTTAAATTAACTCTTTCACAACCAAAATTATCAAAGAATAAGGAAAGGAAAGACAACATAAGGTCATTCTATCCATCCCTCCCAATGAGGAGATAAGCACCCAAGGTAAATTCACACAAACACAACACAAGGGCAACAAGACCATCTCAAGATCCCGGAGGTTGCAAATCCTAGGCTCATACTAGATGTAATGCCCAAAATTTCTACCGTAATAGAGTTAAACTAAAAAAACAGATTTCAAATTTGCTTACAACACATGATTAACTTACACAATTTTGTTTCCAAAACACACAATTTATAAAACCCATAACAACATCTAGCTAATAAATTATAAGAACACAACCATCTACACATTTTTTTTGAAAATCATGGCTAAGTTTCAAATGGGGATATGGGATCCACATCACCAAGGTAGGCTTGATTAGTTCCATGAACTCATCAGTAATCCTAGACTTGGTTCAAGTCATGAATTATGCAAATAGAATATATATATATATAAGTAATAATGAGAGAACAAGCCTAGGGGGTAGACCTAATTCCTTGGGGGCTCGTCTCTGATGGCCTTACCTACGTATATACTTTGTAGAGGAATCGTAGTTTGACAACTTGAGTTCTCCCAACTCATATTTGATTGACCAACAAAACACAAATCATCAAGGTTTGGTTCATAACTATTTCACCACAAAAAATGGTTAATACAAGAAATGGACCATAATGGGTAAATTATTATAGGTCTCAAAACAATCCTACTTGGATGGCAACAGAGAGCGACATGAATTCTCACTTATGTTAACTCGTATTTAATATATCTACTCACATAGTCAATGACTTTAAAGGTGCAACTATTTGACAATAATTCAAACAAGTAATCACTCTACAACTTTCTTCATGTTGATCGCAGCGAAATAGACAATGCTAAAACACACATAAATTTCACTCAGTTTGATCAAATTGAAAAGTCTAATATGTTCTGGAAAGGGGAGAAAATGAGGAATAAAACCCAAAAATAGTTTAGTATAAATCCCAAACATGTATGAGTAGTTTTTTCTGCAACACAATTCACTAGCTTATTCAAAACAGCAGTTAACATCACAACATAGCTACACTATTTGCTATAATAATGATCGTAAATATATTTTATAAACACGCTCTCTATTTCAAAGATATGAAGGGGTATAACTTCACAAGGAACACAAACTACGAAATAATCCCATTCCAATGACACCTATACATGATCTTAAGAAAATGGTAACCATAAGACTCACTTAAAACATATAATTTTAATAGTTCACTTAAAGCGGATAAGTTTAATAGTTCTTATTCACAATATTTATTTGTAGCCATAAGTGAAAACCAGCATAAATACAAGAGTAAAACACATTTTGGAAGTGCCAAATTTAAGTTTAGAAAAACATGCAGTAAGAGTATTGTATTAGAAGTCATTCAAGAGGGAAGTATGGATAATGAGTTAATGGAAGAACTATCTATTTAACACCATATCCAAGTTAAGGAATATGGAACAAGAACATAGTTTCATTTGGAAACAAATAGTTATCATCTAAAAAGGTGAAAATTTAATATATATTGTAATGGTTATTTAAAATGTTGAACGAGATTTGTTTACTGAATTTATTTCAATATGTTTTTCTACAAACTAAAAGCTTGCAGGCTGAATTTATCTAAAATGAAATAAAATGAACTCAAATAGAAAGGAATAAGATCAAAATGTTACTTCATTGGGGATCTCATAATTAAATCTAATTTCAAATTTAAGGAAACATGATGAACGCAAATGGAAGATTAAACATATTTGAAAGTAAAAATGAGTTGTTATCCAAGAATTGTAAGCATGAAAAACATAATTTTGTGCTTCAAGTAAGGCTTATGATTATTCAAACTATCTTTGGAAAACATTCCAGCACAAATAAGCATGATTTGATTTAAAATTTAAAGAGGCATAGTTCATGTAAGTAATTAGAAATCCAATGAAATTATGTAATAATTATTAATATCAAAATAACAAGTAATTTTCATCATATCTGCATCTAACTAACTGGTCTGAAAAGTGAAAATTCTAGTAGGTAAATTAGCTAACTATGCCACCATTCTCATTCAAATTGCTCCAACTTCAGTTAAGATAATAGTTAAATAATTTCTAAATATTGTCATGATAAAACTTAATCCCAAGAGCAAGCATAATAGTTGCAGAGAAGTCTACTCATGGAGTTACTTTAAGAAATTTGTGAAGTGGATCAACTACCTTTGGGTCAGATGTGACTAAAATATTTCTGAGTTTTCCAACGAAAAAGATACAGTTAAAGACAATTTCAAATTGCTAGTTTCTAAGATTATGGTTATTATTGTATTTTTTTTAAAAAGGAAATTAAGAGCCATGGTAGATTTGGCTGTATGTGGTAGCTTCACCATATATATATAGAATTAGGTGGGTCACTTTTGCAGTTTTTTTTATAGATTCTGAAAAATATTAACTCAAAATCATCTCTTACTACCAAATCAAGCTTGCAGCGATGTATAAAACAAACATGATACTCAGATTTTCATATGCCCTTTAGAGTCAAATTTATTTTGGTATATCTATAAAATAAATGATATAAATACATACCTGTAAAAAAAATGCCTACATGTATGCTCTCTTGTGGTCTATAAAGAATCATAGAGATACAGATAAAAAGGAATCTTAAATGACTGTGAAGCAACAAATGGAGTCCAATGATATAAAAAAAAGAATAATTTCTTAAAAAGAGAAACAACAGAGGCATGTGTGTTCTAGCTGATTAGTTGTAGAACTCACAAAGATCATTACTTTGTGATACAAGGGAAATCCTATGCAAGAAAATATCTTCTGAGTATGCTTTTAAATCATAATATGGTCATAAAAAAAAATACCTTGCAATACTTCCTTAAAATGTGATGAAAAAAAAGGGGAATAAAAGATGAAATCTGAATTTCTGAGTGTAGGAACCGAGTCCTCTCTAATTATACGCTTCAATCACTTCATGAGCTGTAGCTTTAGCTTCAATTAGTGCATCAATCCTCTTCTTCAACAGCAGTGTAGAATCAATCTGTACATTCTTCCTTTTCTGTCAAGTAAAGAAAAATCCCAAGATCTGATACCAATATCCTTTCTATGCCTGAAAAGTGGAGAATAGTGGATGCAGTGAGGAGAAAGAATGCAAGCTGAGGTGAGAATCGATGGATTAATATAAACCTGGGATCTCTGTAAAAAAACATAATAATAAAGGGAGCTTCTCAACAACACTATTATCGAGCTTCTCAACAACACTATTATCAACATGCAAAAAGAAACTTGGGAGTAGAGTCGCTTGCCATGATTTCAGTGGAGGCTTTAGTTATGGGAATCTGTAAGCCAGCAATGCATGGCAATCTATCGCTTGCCATGATTTCAATATGAGCTTAGGTGTGAAAAGGCCACTAACCTGACATTTCCGTATCTATCGGCCTTTTCCGTTTCGGTAATCTTTGTATCTCCGTTTACACTTTAAGTTTTTTTCTTTATTCCCACATTCCCTAGGGGAACAAATATGCTGGGATCTTTACATATAAATATTCCGCTGGGCGAAAGATATTTTACAGCATTTTAAAACAAAACTCTGCGCTTATTAATAGGAGACGAATTAGGTAAAAGGGCAGTTTAATAATTAGGGTGTTTAAATAATTAATATATAATAAAAGTGTTTAAAGAATATAAAATTTTAAATAAATAATTAAAAATGTTTAATAATAAATATATGAAACAAGTTTTATAAATAAAAATATATTTAAGAATAAATATATAATGGAAAATTTTGAAATAAATTTTATATAATAAATTATTTTTGAATTAATTTATACTTTTAATTTTGTTATATTTGAGTGTTTTTAATGATTTCTGCATGATAACATATGTTTTTTATGATAATATATTTATATAATAATATTATCTTATTTTTGAAATAATATAAATATACTAATTAAAATTGTTGGTACAATAATATATTATTTTTTATTTAGTATTTGATATTTTATTTTTATTTATCTAAGATTTATTTTTTCTATAGATTTTTTTTAATTTAGTTAGTCAACAAGTTATTTCTATTTATATATATATATTTTTTAATTTGAAATAATTCTTAAAAAAAACTCTCAAGAAAATACAATAACAACAATCAATATTTACTGGTACTTTAAATTCCAATTAACACTAATTAAAATGATTTGTGAAAAAATAATTCTTAAATGAAAATATAATAATAACATAAAAGTATAAACAACTTTCAAAATATTAAAATTCATGGACAAAATATTTCTATAGTCCATGTTAATAATTTTAGACAAATTTATAATATTCAAATTTAATATCATTTTCTTTCTCTTTTTTTCATGCATAAAAATATATTTCAATTTTATTAAATTAAAAATATTAAACAAATTATAGTCATATTTGTACTTCTGAAATTCTAAATACAATAGTGCCATCATCATATATAAAAATTGAAACACAACTAAATATTAAAAAAAAAAAAACTATTTAAGAATTATTTAATTTTTAATTTACTTAGGAGTTATTTTATATGTCATGATCATATATAAAAATTGAAACACAATTAAATGTTTTAAGAAATTAAAATTATCTAAGAATTATTTAAGTTTTTTTTCTTTTAACATTAAAATCTTCAAAGTAAATGATTTTTTTAATAAAATAACTCTTGAATAAATAAACATAAATTAATGTCAAATTTTCAAACATACAATTGATCACCTACCTTATGATTTTCCATGGATAAATTAATTCGTTTAATTATCCAAAAAAATGATATGATGAATTTATTAGTAATGATAATATTAAATCCATCAAATATTCCAACAAGTTCATGTGTTTCTTAATATCTACCCTTTTTAGTTGTTTGATTAATATAATAGAAAAAGCTTCTACATTTCTCTTCACATGTCTCCAATTAACACTTTGGATTCCATAATCTTATAGAATGATAAGTTTGAATTATTTCACCTTTCTTGTGATTTGTCCCATGACTACTAACAAATCAAACATGATGTAAAAGATATCTAATAGCATACATATAGTCAAATCTCTTAGCTCCCTCTATTGAACTGAAGATATTGGCATTATCACAAACTTTATTATGGCTCAAAATTTTAATACTAAAATTAAATAGAATTCTCCCTCAAAGTGCACACTCATTAGCATAATTATTAAGAATATCGGTCTATATGTTTCTAACTCAATATTTTGAAGAACGGTGGATGCTAAAGAAACATATTTTTCAACCATATTTTCAAAAAGTGATATTTTTTGCTCATTAAATTCATCAAGGTCAATATTTTTTTACTTTCAATCTTAAAAATTAATAAGGATTTATTTTTTAAGAAAATATCCAAACCTTTCATCTTCTTGGTGAATTCTTCCAAAATCCACTCTCTTTCACTTTCTTGGAACTTTGAATTTTCTTCTTCCTCATGCTCAACTGTCATAATTTCTCATTCATATAAGGATTTATATAATCCTTGTTGAAAGTAATGACTTTAAATTCTTGAAACTTATAGCTCTTTTTCTATACCCCTCCATGATTTGTTTATTATCCCTTTCTTGCAGATCTAGGATTGTTCTTCTTTCTTTTGTTCATGCTCCACATTTTTTGCTAATACCCTTTCTTGTAGGTTTGAATCTAGTATACCCATAATTTTTTGTTCCATGATCTATTTTTCTAGCTCTTATAGCAAATTTCTCTAACTCTTCTTTTGGAATTATCTCATTTTCTCTTTGATATTTGTGGCTTAACTCTCGAGGTTCTTTACAAAAGAAGAAATTTTTGTTTCTTCTTAAATTATTTTTAGTATCTGCATTCATCTTCTTTGTAATAATTGGTGACGTGGCCCTCTAGTGGATGCATGATGTCCCTTCTTATGTGATTCTTCCTTTGAGTTGTTCAAATATGGTGTTTTGGAAATTATTTATATGGCAGTACTAGTTGTGGCTCTTCCATTTTTGTATTTGTCTAGCCTTTATTTTTATCCATTTCAAGTAGTTTAGGAAAGAAAATTTTATATATTTTTGAAATGACAAAGTTGCCTTCAAATATTTTGATAGATTCTAGTAACTTACAAACCTTAAAGTAATTTCTCCTACTCTCTTTGAATCCCTTCATATATATTGAAGCTAGAAACAAGATATGGTAACTCCATGATTTATAAGATGACAAGATCACAACTTTGATACCCTTGCAATAACCCTAATGATTATTTTATGTTAAAAAATAGATTTAAATATTTTAATTATAACTTGTAAAAACCCATATTTCTTTACAACTTATACATCAGCATTCATAACCCAAATGAATAATTGTGAACTAGTGAAGAAAGATAAAATTTTGAATTTTTTTACTATTTCAATGAATTATAAGATTACATCAAAATACTTTGTAGTAATAGTAGGGACAATAGTTACAATAATAACAAAAAAAATGTAACTACATTGTTGGAATCCACAATAACTACAAATTATACAAACTTGATGTTGCTATGATTTACGAAGAGGAAAATTCATTAATGACCTTAGAATGAGATCATTCTATAGGTCCAAAGGGGTTTCATCCTCTAATCCTCAAAACCAAAGGGTTTTCATCTTATGATGATCTCCAGTAAATCTAAGGGTTTTTATCCTCAAATTTGGTTGCTTGAGCACATGTTTAGAATAATTTTGCAAGTATTTTTTATGTGTAAAATATGAATAATAATCTTTGATTGGATGTGTTCACTCTTGATATCCATCAAATTAATAATTGGTATGCAATTTTTCCAAAATAACATCTAAGATTACTTAAGGAACAAGATAGTAGAGGATGCAACCACAACTTAATGAAAGTATGGCTATATTCCACCTATAGCATTGTGAGTTCATGTGAAATCATGACCTTGTTATTTAAAACTTGTTTTTATATAGGGAAATCCCTTATGCAATAGTTTCAACATTAAAATTTTCCATTAATGGCACTCTAGGTTGTGCAAAGAGAATATAATTAAATAGTGTGAAAATGTGAAAATATTAAAGTTTTTAGGTTGGGAAAAACTCAAATATCATGCCATCTATTGAGGGTCAATGTTTGGGAGTATAGCACCCTAGATACCCAAATAGGGAGATACCCAAAATTTTGATCTAAATGAGGTGACATAGATTAATATGTTGGGGATTAGAGTTTGGGGGTGCCATGTATAAGGTACTTGAGTTAGGTAAAGGTTGAAGATCCAATATTGAAAGGTAATTTGATGTAAGTGTTGGGGAGTTGGGGTCTAGGCTAAAGACATATTTGTAAAGAATAACACAAAAATATGATAAAACTAAGTAAAAATGGGGGGATTGAAGGAAAGGGATGTTGGGAAGGAGAACTAAAAAAATAGTGGGGGACAAAGGAAACAAATAAACTTAGAAGGAAATTCATGTTGTAGCGGGAAAGTTTGATATCTCAATAGGAATAAAGGAAACAATGAAGTTATGTCAAAAGGTATGCTAGGATGGGAAAGTTCATTGTTTTGATGGGGATATACAAGAAAGGGCAGAGTTTGGGTAAATGATATCATAAAATGAAAATATATGAAACTTTAAAACCTTGCACACTTCAAAAATTGAACACACCTACACACTTAGAAAACATTGAACCTAATAAGCATATGGGATATTTTATGCTATTGTTATATTTTCATTTAAGAATTATTTTTTCACAAATCATTTTAATTAGTGTTATTGAAATTAAAAGTACTAGCAAATATTTATTGTTGTTATTTTATTTTCTTTAGAGTTTTTTATAAGAGAATTGAAATTTTAAAAAATAACTATAAATAGAAATAATTGATGACTAAATAAACTAAAAAATTCTTGAATAGTTATAAAGGAAAAAAATAAATTTTAAATAAATAAAAATAAAATATCAAATACTAAATGAAAAAGAATGTATATTATTGTATCAACAATTTTAATTAGTATATTTATATTATTTTAAAAATAGAATAATAATATTGTATAAATATCTTATCATAAGAAACATATGTTATCATGAAGAAATCATTAAAAACATTCAAATATAACAAAAATATATTTCAAAAATTTCCATTATATATTTATTCGTAAATATTTTCTTATTTATAAAACTTAGTTTCATATATTTATTATTAAACGTTTTTAATTGATTGTTTAAAATTTCACATTATTTAAACACGTTAATTGTATATTAATCATTTAAACATTTTTCATATATTTATTATTAAACGCTTTTAATTGATTGATTATAATTTCACATTGTTTGAAAATGCTGTAGGATTTCCTTTGTTCAGCGGAGTATTTATAGGGAAAGATCGGAGCATGTTTATTCCCCTCTCGAATGTGGACGTAAACAAAATAACTAGAAGTGAAAACGGAGATACAGAGTTTACGAAAACGGAATCCGGTAAAAAGCGGATGGGATACGGAAATGTCAGTGAGTGGGCCCGGCCACCTAAGCAGTCAGGGCTTAGAGCAGTCAGGGTTAGAGGTGCTGGTTGCCGGCCGTCATCCATTACTATATTTGCATACCCATCCCTACCTACGAGCTTCTGTCATCCTCAACCTCCCCTTTTTCTGTCCAACGGATGATATAATTCAATAGTAGCCAGAGACCAAAATCGGCAGTCCCTGTCTCTCAAATTTCTACCCTTTCCATTCACGAGGTATTGGAGTATAAAACTCCTCCAGACCACGATGGCCATGGCACCCCTACCTACAGATGTTATTATCCTTTTTCGTGAGAAAGGTGCAGCAGACATATTAAATGTTCTTGGAAAATGAACTCATTAAGCCCAGTCAATTCCAAAATCAATTTCCAGCAGTTCCTCCTTGCATAATACGCCTCCCCTTTATTGCAAAGTCCCTTCAACCTTTATGCCTTTCTGGATGTGATTGCCTGTTTTCATTATATATCGTATCCCATCTAATTTTGAATGGCTAGCTATGCTGCAGTTCAGTCTTATGCAATTACAAAGAACCTCCCTTCTTTAATGCCACGGTAGGAACTATGTTTGTTTACAGCTCCCAAGTCCTTTCTAATAAAAGCCCACATAATAGACTTTACTCTCTCATGTACTGCTCTTTAGACTTGATTGAATGGGATGTGGCACATTGTTTCTTGTGTTTTTTTAATAATTTATATATTATTATGGTGTAAAGATTAATATTATGTAATGCAACAAGTAAGATTAATTTAAATTAAAGCAATTTTATGTTCTATATATGAAAATAGCATGCATGCTAATCTAATGCACTTTTTGGTTCCATAAATGTAGAAAGTTCATTTGATATGCATATTATGATAAAATTAGTGTTAGATATAAGTGTGTATTAAAGAATATATGATAAGAAACAAGTATTCAATTTCCAATAAATTTTGAATGATTGAACAATTTGAAAATATTGACTTAAATTTAATTTCAAGTATCATGTTTTCTGTTTATTGTGCCATGAATATAAAATTAGAATGTTTGAGCTATGTTATAATTCTTATAAATGACTTTGAAACACACCTATAGTGTATACAAATGTTCTCTAAGGTTTTCAAAGACAACTTAATGTATTTTAAGTGTAAAAATTCTAATAAGGAGAATGTTCAATGAATTATGAAATTCAAATGAATGGTAAGAGGGAAAGCAATATACCAAGTATATCTACAACAAGGCAATTTCGAGCTTTATGATAGCTATAGAGATGAAAGCATGTGTAATTCAAATGTGTGTGAAGCAACAACTACAAGATTTGAGTCCCACCTAGAAGTGGGAACGCAAGACTTTTATCCCAAAATGTGTTTACCAATCAGTTTATAATACACATAGTGATGAACCTTACTTCTAGTACAATACAATTTTAGTGCAAATACATAAAATATTTTATTCCACTTTTATAATGATTTCTTTAACCCCCACAAGGGCCTCTTCTATTTACAACTAGATTATCTTTACCTTTTATATTAAACTATTCATGTTGACTCAACCATGTATCTTTTTCTAAATCACTATGTAAGAATATTTTATTGATAACGATATACTCTAACTTTAGTTCATATAGGATATACACCATAACATATATTTAGCCCCTATTCGATATTACTATTCTCATATACTTTGATTTCCTTGAAGATATTTCTAAAGTCAGATTTATTTACTTAAGTCAATTGATTATAAGTATTAG